>SSNP01000216.1:302203-314950 GCA_006937955.1 Pachypanchax playfairii | reverse complement strand
CATTCCTCAGCGAAAAAGAAGGATATACACCCATTTTTTCCTAGGAAATGGGAATGGGCTGGATAAATTTGTCCACAAGAGAAAGTTTGACAAAATCACAAAAGGATTTTCTGTCTCTGAGAGACGCATGAAGTGGTTTAGAGGAGAGGCGTGGAAGAGTCCTGAGATTGCCACTATGCTGAAACGTGTTTCCGGATGGACGGAGGATAGAGTGGTGTACCTCGAAGGCCCTCAGAAAAAGAAGTTTAATATCCTGCCTCTTTTTGTACCTTCAGTGCCTTTTAGTAACGAAAACATCACCTTCTACCTGGGATTCACGTTCAGAGGTCCTGTTGCCTGCAACATCCTGGTAAAAAATAGCTAAATCTGGTGAAGCACTGATTTAATATAAGAGTGAGGATGTCTTAAAAATCATCCTTATGTCAAGTATTGTTTGAAGTAATGTTGGTTCAATGTGTTCATAAATGATGCACTGGTTTTAACCTGTAAAATGATTGTTTATTATCTGTTAGTTTTTGGTCTAAATTTTCTTAAAAGCTAAAAAAGGAAAAGAAAAAGAACCTCAAACATCTCCTATATTTTAACATTTGTTTACCAATGATGTTTTATGAGCTGAAGCACAGTGAAATGCCTAACATGTCCAACATGCTTTTAAAAATATGCCTAATTATGTTTAAGGAAATGTTGTAACCCAGTTAGCAGACATTCATTTTGTTTGTGAAAAATTGTATTTGTTTTTTACAAAAATATATTTGCAAGTGTTTCTAAATATATGTATAACATTGCCAACTGAATATAAGCATTTTCCCCATAGTTGTATATTGTCAGTCTGTGAGTGAGATAGGGTTCCTGTGCAGGCCTGTATATATTCTGCTTGTACTATCTGATGTCAAACCACGAGGCTTTAGTTTTGGATAATGCTGCTCTCTCATGTTTTATGTCCAATAATATTTATCTCTATATGTGTCTGTCTGTAAGTACATGTGGGGAAAGTGAACTGGAACCAGATTCCTTGTGTGTGTAACACACTTGACTAAATCAACCTGATTCTGAAAATAAACAGATAAATGAGTTTCTTTGTGATATTTATTGAACAACACTACAGATCGTACGAGGCTGACGGTGTTAGAGGCTTTTTGTCCCTCTGTGCTTGCCTTTGTATTTTCAACCTTTATGTTACTTTCAGAGACAGTTTTACTTGTTATGACTTGGTTGAGATTTATTCAAAGAGCGTCAGTAATAGATGAAATCGTGTTCATATACTTGTTTTTAAAGCTTGTGTTTAAAATTTTAGTTAACAAAAAGCTCCGACAGAACTAGTTTACTGCTAAATTTAGCGCTAGCTAAAAAAAACCCAAAAGACATTCCTTCGGGTTGTTCATTCTAGCATGGCTCTTTTGTCTAATTTAACTGTTACCGGGCTCCTCCTTGCCTTGCCTTTGTTAGTTTGTTTGTACAGTAAGGTTTTGTCCATCCATGGAGATAGACTGGTTCTATCAGCTCATTACGAGCATAAAGGAATAACAGCACATAAACTGTTTGGTTACTACGCAGCGAAACCGCAGAACGTTTCAAACAGCCCCCAGAAGTATGATATTTCCAGAGCATTTGAATGCACCGTGGCTCCAGAGAGCCGGTTTGACTGTGGCAGGGACAAAGTTGTGAGTCAGGGGGAGTGTGAGGAACGGGGATGCTGTTACGTTCCTCTGCACGGACCTGCAGGACCACCCTGGTGTTTTTACCCATCCCTGTACCCAGGATATAAAATGGGTTCCTTCTCTCCAACCAAACAGGGTCAGACTGCCACTCTGACTCGATCCATCCCATCGTATCTCCCCAAAGACATCTCCACTCTGAGACTTGACGTGACAGAGGAGACTGCAGGATGCTTGCACATCACTGTGAGTACTCCAAACCCAGATCTCCTCTGCAGCCCTAAACTATAAACTACCTCAGTGAGTTAAATGAGTGTTTTTTAGTTGAAAGATCCCTCCTCTGAGCGGTATGAGGTTCACCTCCCCGAAGGCATTTCTCAGACAAAAGCTGATACCCAGGATGTTCTCTACAGCACTGAGTATCAGTCTGATCCGTTTGGTTTCATCGTCAGACGAACGTTGAATGGACGAGTCATGTAAGTATTTCTCTTTAATATCAAAGATGTGAACTGATGAGATGATTCAGTGTTTGTTTACATGTGTGTCCAGAATGAACACCACCGTCGCTCCCCTGCTGTTTGCTGATCAGTACCTGCAGCTGTCCACATCACTGGCGTCCTCCTTTGTGACGGGTCTTGGAGAGCATTACACGTCTCTTCTGCTGGACCTGAACTGGACGTCTCTGACTTTGTGGAACAGAGACATGGCCCCTCATGTGAGTCTCAAATAGTCAACCTTCATGAAACTAGTAACTTGTCAAAAACAACACCTGAGTTGCCCCACAGCATCAGGTTCCAGATGTTTTCACATGTATGACTTTGTTGGGGGTTTATAAGATGTTGAATTAACTCTCATCAGAATGTTTTCAGAACATGTTGAATCTTTTCTGTTTTTCTCTCCTGTTGTATATAAATGTTAGCGCTGTATTCTTTTACAGGCTGATGCAAACCTCTATGGCTCCCATCCATTTTACATGGTACAGGAGGAGGATGGCTTAGCACACGGAGTCTTCCTTCTCAACAGCAACGCTATAGGTACCACTGTCTGTCCCACCAACACTGTCTGATCACATATATATCAAATTAATAATAATGTTTATTTTTGCTTTAATTAAGCTCAAACATTAAACATTATTGTCAGATACTAAAAATAAGAAAACTATGAAAAGTAGCACAGTTTACTGATTTGTAAAGATACACCCCCCCCCCACACACACACACACCATGCACACCTACTGATAGACACACTCACTTCCATCAGTGTCGGCCCTGAGCTGCATGGTGCTTTAGGCAAAAAAATATTTTGGCGCCCCCTACTGGCTGAAACAGAAACAACTTAGTAATTGGATTACTTTGCAATAAATATTTATTTATACAAAAATGAATAGTGCAGCCTATAAATGGAACAGTGCAAGGAAAAAAATACACATAATATTAACAGTAAACAATTACAAAAAGTATCAACAGATTAAAGGCCTTTACTTTATGTCAATAATAATAATTGGGATTTGACGACCCCTCCAGCAGATGGCGCTCTAGGCAATGGCTTGAGTGGCCTATGCTCAGGGTTGGCCCTAATTTCCACAGTCAATAAAAAGATAAATATGTGTGTGTGTCTGTGTGTGTGTGAGAGAGCCTCTGACTTCATGCAGCCTAAATCTGAACAGTGTGAATGTTGCGGTACATTTTAAAGTGCAGGAGGAAGATTTCATGTTAAATACGATACAAGCCTGGAAACAATAACATGAATGGATCAAATGCAAAGCTCACAAGTCTTCTCACAACATTATCAGGTATTAATGACTTTTTATCCTCAAAAAGGCCAAAAACTGGAGTTTTCTACAGATTTTTGGGGAAAATGAAAGTAATTAAGTTTTATTTATTTTAGTTTTACTTATTTTAAATCAGAAAAATATATTCTACATATGAATTTTCCAGATATAAACTTCCTGTTTGAAGGAATTAAATTTGTTTTTAAAGGCTTGGTTGCACACGTGTAAACATGTGTGACAGATCTGGACTTTGATCTCAGCCTGTTTGTGTGTCTTATAAAGACATAAATTAGACTTGTTACTCTGAATGTCTTTGTAGAAGTGATGTTGCAACCGACTCCGGCTCTCACCTGGGTGTCCACTGGTGGAATCCTGGATCTGTATGTGTTTCTGGGCCCTGACTCTCAAAGTGTGATACGGCAGTACCTCCAGATCATTGGTACACCTTCAGTCAGTCAGTTACACATCTCTAAGTAGCAGCAACAATAATAAACTTGTTTTTTTTTTTTTTTTGCAGAAAAGAGTGATTTTATAAACATTAGCTACTGTATGTCATTTTTCTGTTCCCAGGGTATCCCATGATGCCTCCTTATTGGTCTCTGGGCTTTCATCTGTGTCGTTGGGGCTACACGACCACTAATGCAACACGAATGGTTGCACAGCGCATGCACGCTGCCAACTTTCCCATGGTAAATGAAATTATAAGATGTTTTTAGGAAGTATGAAGTAAAATCTGCACGTTATGTTTATGTATTTAACATTTAGATCAGTGACTTACCACTGACTACTGATGTCCTATAAAAATAAATCTTCAGTGCATGCAGATGGTATGTATATATGTGTGTTTTATACCATCAGGATGTTCAGTGGAATGATCTGGACTATGCAGATAAACGAAGAGTGTTCACCTTTGACCCTCTGCGATTCAGAGACCTGCCAGAGATGGTGCAGGAGTTTCATGAAGGAGGCATGAAGTACATCCTTATTCTGGTGAATCTGTTGATTCTGATGTTTTAATTTTAGAAATAAATGTTCTGTAAAATAAAAGTAAAAGTCATCAGTAACTGCTTCTTTCCAGTAGGTGGCAGTAGAAGCATCTTGCTGCTTGACTCTTTGTGCTGTTTTTAGGACCCGGGTATCAGCAGCACGAGCCCCGCTGGAACTTACCCTCCGTTTGAAGATGGACTGAAGCGAGACGTTTTTATCAGGAATGTTACAGGACACGTTCTGATTGGGAAGGTTAGACCCTCCTTTGAATCGAGGGGGGGGGGTTCCCTGTTATGCAGTTATTTAATCTGGATGTGTTTACCGTGTTCGTGATCAGACTGTTTGCACAGGTTTGGCCTGGTCCAACAGCGTTCCCCGACTTCACCAACCCAGAAACCAGACAGTGGTGGGAGGACTGCATCAGAAGGTTTCACTCTGAAGTTCCTGTTGATGGTCTGTGGATTGTGAGTTTTACACCCACAGAAGACAGAAAGAGGAACATTTATTTACCTTTAAGTGTCTAAAACAGTGATCATCCTTTGTTCTGCAGGATATGAATGAACCTGCCAGTTTCGTTCAGGGTTCTGTGGACGGTTGTCCTGACAGTGAGCTCGAGAGACCTCCATACACACCCTGTAAGTGTGTTGGAAAACTCTTAACTGTTTCATTACTCTAAACAGTCCATTGCATTAACTTGCAGCATCTTCTGACTAACAGCGGTGGTTGGAGGTCAGCTGAACTCAGGAACGATTTGCATGTCAGCTCAGCAGAAGCTGTCCACTCATTACAACCTGCACAATCTCTACGGACTGACCGAAGCCGACGCAACACACAGGTTAGATCACACAAAGTTAAATCCATATCTCAGCCCAGCGAGATACGAAACAAACGGCTGAGTGAGAGAGTTTCCAAAATCTCCTGAAAGTGAGGGTGTGTAACTTCCTCATGCCAGTCGCCGGATTTCATTCACGTGAGGCTGAAATGTTGAACAAATATGTCAAATATATTTCCTCTAGAAATGGTTAAAGAGTTGTCACGAGTGACTGAAACTCATCTGGAACCTTTTCAGTTCAGTTCCACGAGTCAGAGTGTGAAAAAAAGAGTTTGTTACTGATTGGAGGGAGGAAGGAGATTCAAACTAAATAATTATAAACACATTCAGACATTTTGACATGAAACATTTTTCCAAAGTAGAATTAAAAAACATAGAAATTCAATCAATCCCATAAATTTCGGATTTACACAAGAAGTTACATCAATAAATGAGATAAAAGAAAGTCTGTTGTTCTGCATTTGGTATGAGACAAACTCTAATTTAGACAAATAACTTGAGATGAAGGTTAAAAAGTAGAAGAAACCAGAAACTCCTGTCGGTTGAGCTCAGAGCTGAAGATGTCTGATCCCAGTCTGACTTCACAGCAGATGTTTTTCTTCTTTACATCGACCCTCAGTGCTCTACTGAAGATTCGAGGGAAAAGACCTTTTGTTTTGTCCCGCTCCTCTTTCCCCGGCATCGGACGTTTATCTGGAGTTTGGACCGGAGACGTCAGGAGCGACTGGGACCAGCTGCGGTTCTCCGTACCTGGTGAGCAGAACTTTGTGATGTTTAACAGAAATCTGGACTGATTATGTTGGTAAATGTTTGTGTAACTTTTGGTTTGTTGCGTCTTCCAGCTGTGCTGCAGTTCAGCTTGTTCGGGGTTCCTCTGGTGGGAGCAGACATCTGTGGCTTTGGAGGAAACACCACTGAAGAACTGTGTGTGCGATGGATGCAGCTCGGTGCCTTTTATCCATTCATGAGAAACCACAACGACAGGCCTAATGCTGTGAGATCCAGACACTGTTAGCATGTTTAAATCTTTACTAAAGTTTCAGAGTTCTGTGATCAGGACAGCACATCTGTTTCATGTCAAATGTTACTGTCTTTCGTCATCAGCCATGTGTTTCCTCTTGTTCTTGCCCGTCAGCCTCAGGAGCCTTTTGTGTTTGGGCAGAAGGCCCAGGCAGCCATGCGGAGCGCCTTAAACCTCCGTTACTCCCTGATCCCGTTCCTCTACACACTCTTCCATCATGCACACACTTCTGCTGACACTGTCGCCAGGCCTCTCTTCATGGAGTACGTGTTTTATTCTCTTGTTCTCCTTCAGCATTGATGCATTTCTCTATTAAACTCCAACCCGCTGCCCGTAGGTTTCCCTCGGACCCTAACTGTCGGATCATAGACCGACAGTTCCTGTGGGGGAGTTCGCTTCTCATCAGTCCCGTTTTAGAAGAAGGTGCAGTCGAAGTGAAGACATACCTGCCAGCAGGCACCTGGTTCAGCCTCCATGATGTGAGTCCCCTATTTGGAAAAATCCCTGCAACAACACTTGACTGTAAATGTTCACCTGCATCCCTCCTGCTGTGTGAAGGGTCAGCCTTTCTACAGTGAAGGGGAGTTCTTCTTCCTGCCAGCTCCTCTGGAAACCATCAACGTTCATGTGAGGGAGGGTTACATCATCCCCCAGCAGGTCAGACTCAGCTTCACAGAATACGCCAACATTTTGTATCCGATCTGGTTTTGACAAGATGTTGACATGATGTTATGTTTGATCTTCTCTTTCCCACTGAAGGAACCTGCTCTGACAACCACAGCTTCTCGCAGAAAGCCATTCTTCCTGACGGTGGCGCTGTCAGCAGGCGGCCGCGCCTCGGGCGACCTGTTCTGGGACGATGGAGACAGTTTGGACACTTTCGAAACCGAAAATTATTCTTACATTATCTTTACTGCCGGGCAGGTAGATGAGAGAGGAAAAGTGTTTCATACAAAGTAAAAAGAGTTTCTAAGTGTTTCTGTGTCTGGTTCAGTCTCAGGTTGTTAGTGACCCTCTGAAGCTGAACGGGGCCCTGGAGAGTCTGGTGCTGCGGGGCCTCCAGGTGTTTGGGGTGACCTCACCACCTCTCTATGTTTTAGCAAATGGGAAGAAAGTCAGTGAGTTCACATACTGCACAGACACTAAGGTGAGTTTGATAGTGCTCAACACTTTTCTCTTTGATTTTCACTTATTATTTATGTACTTGAGGCTTTTCTGTGTAACATATCTGTGTCTCTTGCCGTAGGTCCTGACTGTGACGGGTCTGTCCTTACCCATGTCAGAGACATTCACAGTCCAGTGGGTTCTCTGATGCACAGCAGTTTTGTTATCTGTTTTTAAGTACCTTTTATTTGTGCACAACTACTGAAAAACATCAACTGCATTTTCACACAACAGATTTCCTTTCAGCATTTGGAACTAAACTAGAACTTATTGTCTTATAAGATGACGAGCTCTTAAACCAGCAGCTTTAAGAAAAGTAATAGTGTAAATACTCAAGAGATATTAAAGCATCTGGTTTGTCATTTCTGTCCATCCTTGTAGAAGAACTGGAAACTCTAATGCAGGGGTGCCCAAAGTCAGGCCTCGAGGGCCACTATCCTGCATGTTTTAGATGTTTCCCTGTTTCAACACACCTGATTCAAATGAACAAGTCGTTAACAGGTTACTGCAGCACTTGTTGAAATGCAGAGGATTAGAATCAGGTGTGTTGAAGCAGGGAAACATCTAAAACATGCAGGATAGTGGCCCTCGAGGCCTGGAGCTTGACACCCCTGCTCTAATGGAACTCACAGACTGTATGGCCCCCTAGTGGCTGGTTTCAGTAGACATTTTAAGCTCCGCCTTTTTTATGTAAATAAACTGAAATTCTTTTCTAATAAAATTTTTTAAAAATGTACTTCAGGTAATTTTTTACCAGGTATTTTCTCTTGTTGATTTATATTCTTGCTGTTTTTATTTATTTTGCTAATACTTTTAGATGTAATGAATTATTTAAACATCAGGATTGCATGCTGGTTAATTGGCGTCTCCTTGCCTCAAGTCTGCTGACTCTTCCCACTGGCCCTGCAATGCTGTAGTTATGAGGACAGAGTATTATAACTTCAGGGACATGTCATCCATCCTTAAATATATATCAAGGGTTTTGGCTTGAAGAATTATGCATCAATGTAAGAATGATGTAATGGCAAATTTATCACTTTTTTTAAGCAGCTTCTGTTTTGTAAAAATAAAACATATATTTTTGTTTTATTCTCTTGTGTGTTTGGGGACAAAATACTACAGTTCAAGCTGATTCATACTTTTTAAAAAGAAAAATCAATTTAAGAGAATGAATTGAAAAAATATTAAGAATTTGAATGACTGCAAAGAACTGAAATTAACCAATAACAAAAATAATCCTGACCGAGCTGGATTTATATTTATGAAAATAATTAAATTAAAAAACGACATTTTCTGTACCGAAGCAGGTTTTAGGCAGGCAGATGAGGAGATGCTCTGACTCCAGCTCTGGTCCTGATGAGAGACCAACCGCTTTCCAGCCTTTGCCAGTGACCTTTGAAACGTCACCGTGATGAAAGGGGTCAGTTTATCAATTGGATGAGCCGGATAACGACTGTGTGGAATGTAACATCTTTTACGCAGCGTCATGTCAAATTTTACCGTTATCTTTTACAGATTGAATCATCAATTCCCGCTCTATTTATCTGTAAAAAATATATTTTGACGTGACGGAAGCAGCTGTAGTGGGGGTCTTGGTCTTCGGCTGTAAATTCAAGAACCACAAAGTGGAAGCTATTCCCGGAAGTTGAGCACCTCTGCTTTAAAATTGAAGCACTGACTTTTTCAGCAAATATACAGCCATTCCGCTTGGAAAATAACTTTACTTTGAAAGTTTAAACCGGAAGTGCGGATTGTTGCTTTACATACAGCGGCTTTACGGCAGTGTGGTATAGTCGGACAGGCTTGTGATAAAAAACAAGAGCAGAGTCGGTAGCAACCCAGAGCAAATCCGTGAGAAAGGAGCTGAAACAACCCGGTTCATGGCGCTCGGGCTGCTTGCTGACATGGTTGTCCGGAGCGGGCTGTAAGGTCCCTGTGGCGGGACTGAAGGTAAGAGACTCCCGCTTCTTCTTGGCCCCCGTTTTTACCTTCATGCTGCTATTAAATTATGTATTTCTACGCTGGAACAGGTGCATGTAAACTGTCAACAAGAAGACATTATACAGAGTACAGCTGTCGGGTTAAAACTAAACTTTATATATGTTTGAAAACGTCAGATCCAGGAGCTAAAATCTTTATGGTTCAGATAAATGGACATGTAACGCAGAGTAAAGACTGAAACAGGCCTGAAGAAGCATCATGTCCATCTTCTGCTCCTGTCAGGATCTTATCTGTGTCCTGAGGCTGGTCCCCCTCAGACAGGCTGAGGACTCAGAGACCACCTGCAGTTTAACTCTGTCATATGAAAAGAGTTCAAATGGGACAGAAACACAAACAGTTTTTTTATTTTTACTGAAAGAATCTCTGAAATGGTTCATTTTAAAGAAATTCTACATGTTTCTGTTCAAGTCTTTAAATGTAGTGTTTTCTAGTGTTTCCCTGGTGGAAATAAAAATAAGGAAAAAAATATTAAAAAGTTTGTTTCCATTCATTATTTTCCTAAACAAGTGGTTAAAAGTTATTTTTTAATTTCCCTGAATTACACTTTATGTTGTTAAATCCTCTGAGAGGGTGAATCAAACTGAAAGTTTTACACTTGTGAGTTATAATAATATCAGAATTAGACAAAACTGTTAAGCAATAACATTTTAAAACGTTTATAGTTGTATTACTGATGTCTACATTTTTTTTAACCAACATTCTTTGTTGAGTAGTAAAATCACATCCGCGATAATTAGATTTTTTTACATCGATGTCACTTGTTGGATTTCAAAAGTGATTTATAAACAATTGCAGCATGTTTTTGTACTTAAAGATTCCAAAATTTATCAAGAAAAACAAACTACAGTGAGATATGAACGCATAAGAAAATACAAAGAAACTCCAATTTAGGAACTGTTTGTTGGTAAAAATAATTATACATGGCTGTAATAAAATAATGTGCACACAGTTTATACAGAAATTCAAATGATTATGCATTAAATGTAAATATTTTATCTTAAAGTGCATCATATATGTAATAAAATAAGACGGTTTGTTGCTCAACACAAACTTCTCAAAAGTTTGAGATCACTTGGAAATGTTCATGTTTCCATGGAAACACATGAAATCAAACTGAGTAGGAAACATAACAGTTAAACAGGGTCAGAGTTAAAATTAGGACGATAAATGTTTCATTTAAACTTTGCTTTGATTGTGACGTGTTTTGGTGTGAATATTTTACCCTGAACTCTTCATGACATTTTAGAGTTGTCGTGTTAACAAATAAACAAACGTCATGCAAACACACAACATTAGACTGACGGGTCTCTAAAGAAACTTCGTCCCCTGCAAACATTTGCTGACTGAAACGGAGCAACCAGCTCCAGGAAGTCTGCGGTGAAATCTCAGCCGATTACCCAAAAAATAACAGCTGGAATGTTGAAGATCTGCACAAAGTGTTTCCATGAAAAACAGGAATCTCAAACTTTACAGTTGTGCTGCTAATAATCTGAGACTAACTGATACCCTGCTCTCTCCTTAAACTTTAATAAGTTTATATCAACTATTTAATCATAATTCCAAGTAATAGTCCTGCTTTTCCTGATTAAAAAGCTTCTCCCGTAAGAGAAACACGTCTTTCCAGCTGCACAATGTCAAACTATCTACTTGTTTTTTTTCTAAAACAGAAAGTTTCGTCATAAATTACTCAGACTTTGAAGACACATGACCCGTGTTTTTCAGGCGTCTTTGTTACTCTGCTGCAGGCGTCTCTGTACAGATGAAGGAGGAGGGGGGGGGGGCTCCTCTGTCCAGATGTCAGTGTGACAACTTAATTCATGTAGCCCAGAGGTGAGAAGCTGAGACCCTGGAAGTTTATGGTGTAGGTTACATGCTCTTATTTAAAAAGAAGTTTCTTGCTTTTGGTGAAGAAGTTGGTGAAAATGAAGTGAAATATATGTTGTGTTGGTTTCAGAGGACCTGAAACGAGGCGAGGAAGGACAGGAGGGTGATTAGATTAAACATACAGTGAAAGGTCAGAGAGGAGAGTCGGACTCCGAGCTCACCGAGGTGTTGACAGGATTAAAGATGAAGTGAGAAGAAAGTACAGAGAGTTTGTTTTGTCCTTATCAAGCCTGCGTCAGCCTGCAATCACATGCACACAAAAATAACTGCATCACGTTTCACATTCAGGCCTGTCTTTATGTGCACAACGCTCACTTACTTTGTCCTGTGTGGAGACTTGCAGGAATGCAGAGTCTGCAGATGATTCATGTGTTTTGGTGTTTTTAAAGATCTCCGGGCTGATATTCAGTAACGAGGTGGTTCACTGCAAGGAAATTTACAAGCACCCACTCACTTCTGCTTTTTTATATAGTTAAAGGAGTTAAAGAATTGGCCCAAAATACTTCTTCCCTTTGAGTTCATGCCCAGCAGACTTCCTGTGGCAGCAGGAAGTGGGGTGCCTGCTTAATCAAAAGGAGGTAAACATGCTCACACGGGGAATATTTCAGCCAAAACACACTTGATCTGAAAGTTCAGGCATCAAAACCTTCAGAATAGATGAGTGAGGTGAAGTTAAAGGGGGAAAAAAAGTTTTACTTTAATTGCTTGAAGTTTTCTTTGAGGCTGCAGAGTGAAAAATCCCCGTAAGGCAGAGAAGAAAGTCGTCAGCATCAAAGCTCCTCTTGGAGCTGGATGGCACGCAGCTCTGGTTCTGAAGCAGTTTAAACTGGCAGCGTGACACACTGATCCCACTGGATCACATCTGTCGCTGTCTGATAACAGCTTGGAATTTCACACACAGATAAACCGGTGTGTGTTTGCTCAGTGCGAGCGCTCACACCGGTGTGTTTGTGTGCTGTTTGCTGAAGGTGGGAAGTATTCTGGTTACACACACATCAGGTGCAGTCCACGCAGGAGATGGGACGGTTTTAGTAGGTGCAGGTGCAGAGCGAGTCGAGGGGGGGGCTGTGGGAGGAGCTCTGCTGTGATGACGCTGCAGTAAGGTCCGCTCAGCCTTCTCCACTTTCCTTTCCCACCTTATCTGCTGTCTGACGTGTTGTTGTTCTCTGATCTGCTTCCAGACGATGGGCTCAGTGTCCCGGTTCCTGAGGAGATGTCTCTGGGTCGGCTCCTTCGGCGCGCCTCCTCTAAAGCCTCCGACCTCTTGACCTTAAACTCCGCAGGGGGAGGCTCGTCGTTACGCTCAGTGCTGGATGGAGAGATCATCTTCTCAAAAAACAATGTTTGTGTTCACCCTGCGGAGCCCCTCCCGGGCCTGGCCGAGCACCACCCAGGTGTGACTGGACACAAATACACTTTCTAAACAGACAGT
>SSNP01000216.1:259763-297242 GCA_006937955.1 Pachypanchax playfairii | reverse complement strand
AAAAAGGGGGGGGGGGGGGGGGGGGGGGGGGGGGGAGTTAAAGTGAGCAGAAAGGGGAGGGGGGGAATGAGATGTCTGTCAAGCTTCTTTAAAGTTTATGAAACTATCCGTATTCACAGTTTGCACGAGGCTTTAGGTGAGAGTAAAACTCACAAGTTGCATCCTGAGATTTTAGTCTGGAAAAAAATTGAGAAAATTCAAGGAACGAATTTTCAGTGCAGAAATGAATCACCAGCTACCAAAACGAAAACAAGTGGTGATAATGTTTTTTCCTGTATGTGTGTGTGTTTAGCTGTAGTTTTAGCGAAAGGAGTTTTAATTAAACTCTCCGGAAGTCGTTATCGGGTGTTTATCTACAAACATTCAAAAAGAGGCTGTTTTTCTGTCAGATTTCCAGATGTTGAATGACTCAAAATGCTAAATTATCACGTCAGCTCTTTGTCTTATTGCACAAGGTTAGAATTCTATCCAAAAAAAGAAATAAAGATAAATTGTATTTATTGGGACTTGTTTCCATCTGTTCTGTTTTGAGGTTCTAAAATGCTTCCCATCGTCTTCCTGCAGCGTAAACACAACTCGCTGTTTTGTTTTGAGCTCTCATGTTGTTTCAGGGATTAACCTGAAGGAGTTGGAAGTCCCACGAGATCCGGAAAGCTGGGTCCTGGTTCTCAGGGTGACCTGATAGCTCTGTCCTCTCGGGTAAAGACTCGTGTATGTTGCAGTCTTATGAAAGGCCTTGGGGCAGTTTGGCCTGGTGGGACACGCCGGTTAAAGCTCCTTGTCTCGGGATCAAAACAAACCTGTTTACAGTTGTACAGTAAATGCAGTGTGGGCTGATAAATGAACAGAACATGCGTGTTAACGTGTTCATAACTTCATGTCGAGATTATGTCGGAATGCTGCTCTGCAAGTGACGACTGCTTTAATGTCAGGAACATCTGTTTTCCTGCTCGTTTATGTTCTTTGAACGTGACGGAAACAATGAAACAAACAGATCTGAAGCTCTTGTAAAAACTCCTAATGTGACAGTTACTGTGGCTGTGAAGACGAGACTCGCTCCATATTTCAAAACCTCCTCACAACATCTCCAAAATCTGGTTTGTGGCGTGATGCTGGAGACGCAGTAAATCACCAGATAACTTAAAGAAGCCGTGCAGCCTGCATCTATCAGCCTTGTTATTTTCCCATCTGCCGATGGGGGGAATGATTACACAGACACGACCCATTCAGGGTGGGAAATATCAAACTGGGCCACCTCTCAACTTTGTAGTTAAACATTTAGAAAAAATGGAGTCTAAAACACAATTTTTATACTTACCTTTGATATTATTTCAGATGTTACTTTTCACGCGACTCCTGAAAGTGTTTTTTTTTAATCTAATTGAGATAAAAAAATGGTGTTTGTCTCAAATGTCTCTGCGTTTAACACATTTCTCTTTCTCCACTTTAGCATGTCCAGAGACGTGTTTGAGAGTGCATTATGGTCATTAGCTATGGTCCATTCAGTCGTGTGTGTGTGTGTGTGTGTGTGTGTGTGTGTGTATGTGTGGGTGTGTGTGTGTTAGACAGAGAAACACACTTTGAGCATTCTTGTGAATTTTGTGACTTTTTGCATGATGCACGATTGTTTTTTTTTTGCATATTTCAGTCTATTTTCAATGCTTTTTGCAAGTTTATCTGCTTTTTTATGCATAGTGTGTGTTTGTGTGTTTTGTGTATCTCCTCCTGCAAGAGAAGAACCCATGGATCAGGTTTCAGTGCCGGGAACAGCATGCTTGCCATGAGGGGAATGACAAGGGAAATTAGACGGCAGACAGTGTGATTTGTGTGTGTACAGATTTTATTATGTGTGTGTGTGTGTGTGTGTATCTTCAGTAGGCTTCATGCATTCCTCCTTTTCTCAGCCTCATGGCAGGATCTTAAAGAAACACAAACATCAGAACAGTTCTAAGCTGTGGGTTTATCTGCACGTCATCGCTGATTATTTATATTTAATTTATATATGTATATACTTACACACGCGCGCGCACACACAGACATATTTATATATATATAAAAACTTGCATTGTTATCCTGCTTTCACGTCACTGTGTTAAATTGTCTCTTTAGGCCAAAATATCTGAAATGTACTAATTTTTTTATATTTCATGACAGAGAGCTGTGCGAAGAGTCCATGAATCACTCCGTTAGCTCAGCGTCAAGTCTGGACAGCCACGCCCACTCCGAAAGCAGCGGCCAATCGCAGGTCACGAGGTGGGAGGAGCAACAGAAGCTGCTGGCTCTAGAACAGTTGTGTGGAGTCTTCAGGGTGGATCTGGGTCATATGAGGTCCCTGAGACTCTTCTTCAGGTCAGCAGAGTGCACAGAAAAGTCACAAAGAGGTCACGGGTGCAGCTGTTTGCCCTGCTGCTCTGCCATGGTGTCGATTCCTGGAGTCACTGTCGTTTTTTTTTTGTTTTTTTTGTTGCAGTGATGAGGCATGCACCTGTGGGCAGCTTGTGATTGCCAGTAGAGAGAGCCAATATAAGATCCTCCACTTCCATCACGCCGGCCTGGACAAGCTGGCTGAGGTCTTCCAGCAGTGGAAGTGCTGCAGAGAAACTCAACTAAAAGATCAGGTGGAGAAACAGATTTTTTATTCATGTATTTGTTTAAATATAATATTTTCTGTCTGAAGTTCCACCTGAACAAATTGTTTTAATTTTTAAATTTGTAAACTAGATAAAGATCAAAAGAAATGTTAACGCAGCTGCCAGTGGCTCATTAGAGTCACCATGGTAACACCTGTGAATCTCCCTCTTTGCACCAGTTTTAAACAAAATGTGAGTGTGACTGGGTGAATGACAAACTGTAGTGTAAAGTACTTTGGGAGTCATCTGACCTAAGAAAAGCACTAAAGCACTGTACAAGTACCCGCCATTTACCATCTTGAGCTAAAATATGACTGTACTCTGTGTGAGTTTGAGTGTGAACTCACTTCACTGAGGGGATTCGAGAGAAACCGTGTGTGTTATAGTGATGAAAGACACACCGAGTGAAAGAAGATCAAATTACTTTAGAGCTTTATTTTGTATATTTACTGGGATGTCAAAATAATGCATTAAAAACACATTAACGCAAAGCCCCCTTTAACAGAATCCATTGTTTTAAAGCGTGATTAACGCACAGGCTTCCGTAGTTTTGCTTTGCTCATATATGACTACCTCGTACCTTGCGGAAAGATCTTTCAGAGTCTCGTGGCATGGACAGATGTCCAGTCTGCATGAGCTGGCGATGGGTGTCCCGCAGGGCTCAGTCCTTGGTCCTCTCCTCTTCTCTTTATACACCACCTCATTAGGCGAGATCATTCGCTCCCATGGCTTCTCATACCATTGCTACGCTGACGACACTCAGCTCCTCCTCTCGTTCCCTCCAGACGATACATCCGTCTCAGTGCGGATATCTGCTTGCCTCTCAGATATCTCGGCGTGGATGAGGGATCGCCACCTTCAGCTTAATCTGTCCAAAACTGACCTCATTGTCTGTCCTGCCAGTAACTCCTTACCTCCTCAGATAAGCGTGCAGCTTGACTCCATCACGCTGTTCCCCAAAACCTCCGCCAGAAACCTTGGTGTCATACTGGACAACCAGCTGTCCTTCAAAGAGCAGGTTAACTCCGTAGCTCGCTCATGTCGATTCGCGCTTTACAACATCAGGAAAATCAGAGCCTTCCTCACAGACCACACCACACAGCTTCTGGTCCAGGCCCTGGTCTTGTCCCGGATCGACTACTGCAACTCATTGCTGGCCGGTCTTCCGGCGTCCTCGGTTAAACCTCTGCAGATGATTCAGAACGCAGCAGCACGTTTGGTCTTCAACCAGCCCAAGAGGGCTCATGTCACTCCGCTGCTCATTTCCCTGCACTGGCTTCCAGTTGCAGCACGCATCAAATACAAAGCTCTGCTTCTGGCTTACCAGACTCTAACACACACAGCTCCTACCTACCTTCACTCCTTCATCCAAACCTACATTCCCACGCGTCAGCTACGCTCAGCCGCTGAAAGACGCCTAGCGCTTCCACCACAACGTGGCATGAGATCATGTTCCAAACTCTTCTCCTCTGTTGTCCCCCGATGGTGGAATGACCTACCAAACTCGGTCCGATCCTCAGAGTCGGCACCTACTTTTAAGAGCAGACTTAAGACTCACCTCTTTAACAAACACTTTCAGTCTTAATGTGGAATTGATTTATGATTTATGATAGCGATTTGGGAGTTTATCTCTACAAAAAAAAAAAAAAAAAATTGATACACTTGATGTATCAGCGTCGGAATTAAACTGGACTCCAAACAGTCCGCCTCCTTATATTTTTTTCCTTCTCTTTGAATTCTTGCTTGTATGTTCTCTCAATGTAAGTCGCTTTGGATAAAAGCGTCTGCTAAATGACAGTAGTAGTAGTAGTAGTAGTAGTAGTATATGCACACCGGTCTGTTGACCCTCGTGGCAATCTGTAGTCTGTGAGGTAAGTGACAGACAGTGGGTGTTTCTCAATGTCAAGGAACCTCGCCTACCGAGGCACTGCCTTAGTAGAGGAGGCGTCTTGCTTACGAGGACATTGGAACAGACTTCACTCACGTGACCGCGGCTGCCTGCTCACGCACTGTTTACGTCCTGCCCATCGCCCATGGAGCTAGAAATATTAATAAAAATAAAATAAAATAAATGTGCAAGCGAGTTAATACCTTCTAGCCATCAAAGCTGCAACTACAAAGCAACTAACCAACCGTATAACTGCTTTGGATTAAAAAAAAAAACATTTTAAATATAAACCCGACAGCAACAATCAGTTAACTTACATTTAAACCTTTGAAGTCTTTGAAGTAGCTGCTGTCGGCTCCTCAACCGCCATTTTTTGAATATACCGCAATGTATTCTGGGAAATTTGTGACCAAGGGAAGGCATCAAGGCACGTCCCATGTATCCTTGGTATGTTAGCTAAACAGCGGGCAAACCGAGTACAGATGCCTCGGTAGCAAATGAACATTGGAACGCGCTTTGGCGGGTCCTGATGACGTATCTCCTAGGCAACAGGGGCGGGACCAAGGCATCAAGGCAAGGTTCCTTAGCTTTGAGAAACACCCAGTAACTCAGTGGATGCTTGCTAGAGCATGGAAAGGGAAAAAGATGAAAGTTATGTGTTTACTGTTGTATCACCGTAGTATGACTGTCAAATACCACCTGTTAGCAAAGCATACAGCTGATGCGCCGAGCTCCTCCCCCTTCGCCGAAAGTAAACCTCACTGGATAGTTTTCATCAGAGACACTTGTTTTAATTTAGTCTAAAGAAGTACACTTGATAAAATGAACTTCAAGTATACAATTTTTTTTATTAGAGACACTGTTACAGTTATAATAAACCTATTTTCATGAAGAATATTTGTAAAGTATAGAAGAAGTATGAAAAATATTGTAAGGTCAATTAAGAACATCTTAAACATGTGATTAATAATGAGATATAGTGGACACTCATGCCATTAATCGCGATTAAAAATTTTAATCAATTGACAGCCTTAATATTTACTAAAAAGAGTTGCAGGATAATTTAACTTAGTTTAAAGAACAAGAATTAAACATTTTGGACAGTTCAGAAGCCCCATTAACATCATATATTAGTTGAACTTTCTGTGGAAAAATCTCCAAAAACTATAAAAACTAAACTGTGATTGTGTTAAAATTATAAAATATACTTAAATGCAGTCCAGCTATGCAAAGTCCAACTTTCTGATTAAACTCTGAATAATGATTCTAATGTAAATAATGACTGAGTTATAAACCCTAAAGAAGGTCTGGATTATCTCACCTGTTTCATCATATCTTTGTCATATCATATCATTGTTGTCTGTAGGGAAACGTTTCACTGCACCACTACCATCAGTCGCAGTGCTTTACTTGAGTTAACAGCATGTTTTCATGTACAGTGGGCTGCGAATGCTTGGGCAGCCTTGTTATTCTTCATGATTTTCCTTTTTAAATCATTGGTTTTTAGGATAAAAATGTTCAATTGGGCGGCTGTGGCTCAGTGGTTAGAGCAGTCGTTTCTCAATCGGAAGGTTGTTGGATCGATCCCGGGTTGTGTGAGTGTTAGCTCCCACCCTTTCCCCCGGCCTACATATCGGGATGGGTGAATGTAAAACCTGTAGTGTGAAAGTGCTTTGAGTGGTCTGAATGACTAGAAAAGCGCTATACAAATACAGGACAGGACATTCAAATAAATACATCATATAGGAGACACTCACAGTGATATTTGAGAAGTGAAATGAAGTTTATAGGATTTACAGCAAATGTGTAATAATTGTTTAAACAAAATTAGGCAGGTGCATAAATTTGGGCACCACAAAAAAGAGAAATTAATTCAATCTTTAGTAGATCCTCCTTTTGCAGAAATGATAGCCTCTAAGTGCTTCCTATAGCTTCCAGTAAGGTTCTGGATTCTGGTTGAAGGTATTTTGGACCATTCCTCTTTATGAAACATCTCTAGTTCCTTCAAGTTTGATGGCTTCTGAGCATAGACAGCTCTCTTCAAGTCACACCACAGATTCTCAATAATATTCAGGTCTGGGGACTGAGATGGCCATTCCAGAACATTGTACTTGTTCCTCTGCATGAATGCCTTAGTAGTTTTAGAGCAGTGTTTAAGGTTGTTGTCTTGTTGAAAGATCCAGCTTCAGCTTTGTCACTGATACCTGGACATTGGTCTCCAGAATCTGCTGATATTGAGTGGAATCCATGTGTCCCTCGGCTATAACAAGATTCCCAGTCCCTGCACTGGCCACACAGCCCCACATCATGAAGGTACCACCACCATATTTTACTGTAGGCAGCAGGTGTTTTTCTTGGAATGCTGTGTTCTTTTTCCTTCATGCATAGTGCCTGTTGTTATGCCCAAATAACTCAATTTTGGTTTCATCAGTCCACAGCACCTTATTCCAAAATAAAGCCTGCTTGTCCAAATGTGCTTTGGCGACTCTGTTTGTGCTGTGAGCGGAGAAAAGACTACCTCCTCATCACTCTCGCATACAGCATCTCCTTGTGTAAAGTGCGGTGAATAGTTGAACAATGAACAGTGACTCCATCTGCAGCAAGATGCTGTTTGTAGGTCTTTGGTGATGGTCTGTGGGTTGACTCTGACTGTTCTCACCATTCTTTGCTTCTGTTTATCTGAGATTTTTTTTGGTCTGACACTTCGAGCCTTAACTTGAACTGTGCCTGTGGTCTTCTATTTCCTCAGTATGTTCCTAACTGTGGAAACAGAAAGCGGAAATCTCTGAGACAGCTTTCTGTTTCCTTCCCATAAACCATGATGGTGAACAATCTTTGTTTTCAGGTCAGTTGAGAGTTGATTTGAGACCCCCATGCTGCTATTTTTCAGAGACTATTCAAAGAGGAGGGAAAGTTACAATTGACCTTTCACCAGCCCCTCCCCAAAAATGGATATTGTCCAATCACACATCATAGCAACCGTTACTATGTGAGTAGTTCCGGCAAACACTGACTCCAAGCAGGACAGTCCCATGTTATTTGTAAACCGGACACTGGATATCTTGATAGATTATCTGGAGGAGTTTTGTTCTTTTCATTCCCAAAGCCGAAAACACAACGTGAGCGGTGCCTACAATGGATTAAACAGTGTGGACGGCCCCCACTTCAGTTAAACGTGTTGGGACATTACGAAGCATAAATACGTCTGCTCAAAGGTAAGGCTAACAGCTAACTACTTACCATGTTGGATCTACTAACTGGAGGCAAGAACACAAATCGGACCAAAGTTATGGTTACCATGAATATCATTGCCAGATTGTTAACCTACTCTCTAAACTAAGTTTAACGAGCCCTTTAGCTTTAGCCATTATTAGTTAACATGTGAGCTAACGTTAGCTGGTGTTGTTGTCGGCTGTTGTTGTGTTGTGTTGACGTAGTGTCTCTCACTTTATTTTTCATCAGTTTACAACAAAGTCAAACATATAGCGCCCCAACAAGCAACTTTAAATAATAATGTTTTTATCTTTTATGAAGCATTTTATGAATGGAAAACCTACCTCTGAGATTTAGCTTCAGACCGGCTGGTGCAAACATTAGCCTTGATAGCAGTCATATCTCCTTCATTGCGTCTTTTTATTCTGAATATATCCCTCCTCTGCATACTGTATGTCCCTCCTGCGTCGACCTGGAGTATATTGCAGAGTTATTGATCCAAATAAAGTTCACTGTCAGAAGAAAAGTCCCAAACGAGCACATTTCTTGTGAAACCAAAAGTCACTGAAAGCACGTTTATTCCTGTTTGTTCGATGTTCAACAGGACGTGTGCAGCCAACACAAACATAAATTTACAATTTTTGTGATATTTAAACGCGATCCCACTGAGAGCTCGCTGATTTCTTCCAACAAGATCTAGCTTTGCTGGATGAGTTGGCAGGCGTAGCAACAGCAACTAAGGGGGCGGGGCTCTGCGAAAGGTCAATTACCCCTAAATAATCTTTCTCATAACTGGATTCACCTGTGTATGTAGGACAAGGGTCAGTTTTAAGTTCCAATAATTAGTTCTAATGGTTTTGGAATCAACAAAATAACAACGGTGCGCAAATTAATGCACCGGCCTAATTTTGTTTAAACAATTATTGCAAACTTTTTGTAAATCCTATAAACTTCATTTCACTTCTCAATTATCCCTGTGTGTGTCTCCTATATGATATATTTAACTGAACATTTTAATTCTAACAACCAATGATTTATAAAGGAAAATCATGAAGAATAACGAGGCTGCCCAAACTTTAACAGCCCACTGTATAAATCTTGTGTTTGTTTTAAATCTGTAAGACAAACAGGAAGTTAAAAAGGTTCTTCAGTGTTTTTACATCGACACCGTCGTATTTCCTCGATCGTTCAGGTGTCAGATGAAAAGTCTTGCATGCAGTTTTCCATCCAGAGGCCCATCCTGCCATCGGCAGAGACCCACCCAGAGGAGAGGCTTTACCGGCGGCTGGACGTCACCACCTGGCTGCGTCACCTCAACACCAGCGGGCAGGTGGAAGAGGAGTACAAGCTGCGAAAGGTGAGACTGTGTGTGTTGTTGTGCTCCTGGCGGCTCTGGTAGGAGAATAAATGGCTCCTATACTCAGATTTTCACACATTTTTCTCTAAATCGCACCCACGAGTCATTGTGAAATTGCAGCTCTGGAGTGTCGAGCTTTCACTTTGAATCATTCTTCTCTGTAAATAATGAGAAGGTTCCTCCTGGCTGGTGAACTTTCTGAGTCATTTCAGTTCTCTGGACTTGACTCAGTTTGTGGTTTACCCTTCTGCTGTAATGACTCAGTGGCAGTTAGACTGCAATCGAGATGTTTCCTAAGTGAACACAGAAACAGAAGAGCTCTGTGTTTTTTGCAGAACATGCTGAGTAAACAGTTTTTGTGTTTCTTCGTTGCAGCTCTGGTGGAAATAATGCATCTTATATATTTTAGTTCAGAATGTGTCACCTGCACCTGTCTGCAGATGCTCATCTTCTCATATATATCACTTTAACCTGGTTGTATTTGTCCTCATCTCATTATTTATCAGGCCATCTTTTTTGGCGGCATCGACCCGTCCATCCGTGGTGAGGTGTGGCCCTTCCTGTTGCACTACTACAGCTTTGACTCTACCTCTGAGGAGAGGGAGGCCTGGAGGTTGCAGAAACGCACTCACTATCATGACATCCAGCAGAGGAGGTGGGCAAAACACGATTGTTTTCTATTAGCCGCTGATTAAAGATACTCTGACATTCTTCTTTTATACATCAAAGCTACTTTGAACAGCTGAGCGTAGTCTGATCTCCTGTGTACTGAATGATTTAGACCTGGTGTCAAACTCCGGCCCTCAGGGGCCACTATCCTGCATGTTCTAGATGTTTTTCAGCTCTAGCTCACCAAATGAGATCTTTTAATTACCTCATCATCATGGCAGCTAGTTCTGCAGATGCTTGTTACCAACCTGCTCACCATTTAAAACCTGCATGTTGGTGGCTGTCCAGGGCTTCAGCACCTGCGACATAGAGTTTACCTGTCTGACAGGTGAACTTAGAGTTCTGTTTTTCTCCCAAGGCCCAAACGTTCTATTTATAAACCATTATTATTATTTTTGATTGACATGCTCCTCGTTAGGCTTCGTCCTTTGAAAGTCTCAAATCTTGTTTCATAGTATGCAGATGAGACTCAGATTTACTTGATGGTCTGTTTTCACTGAAATCACTCTTTGAATGTGTTCAAATATGAAACCAGGAGAACTTCTAACTTTCTTAACTTACTGAAGACAAAACCAAAATAAGGACAGTGAAAATTCAGGGTTGATGTTAAAGAGGCCCTTCCATTAAAAACATTTTTTCTGAGGTTTCTGTTGAATATTTTAGCTCCACAGATGTTCTTACCTTCATAGTGGGTGTGAAAACAGGTCAACAACTTCTCTTTCAGTTTTAATCTCTCAAACTACGCAGGTGGTGATAAAACCCGAGTCCATACAGCCTGTATCTGTTTTGTCACAACTCCTTTGTTCGTTAGTATTCATCAGCTCCCGTAGTTGATGAATACTAACGAACAAAGGAGTTGTTCGTTAGTATTCATCAGCTCCCGTAGTTGAAACCACGCCTAGCATGCTGCTGGCTAAAAGCTGTAGCATAAGACATAGCAAACAGGAAGACACGACGTCTGATGTTGCCATGCACAGCGGGGCAGGAAACAGTGTTCCTTGCTCTCATAGGCTAGTTTGTTTGCCAATTAGAGTCCAGCAAATTTGAATAATGAATATGAATGAGCTGCTGACGAAGCGGCCTGACGGAAGGAGCCGGAACCAGACGAATTTTAATGCAGATAGATTGAAAGGTCTGTTAATAAGTGTTTCCTGACGTTTTTTAGATAGAAAATGTTTCATATTACAGGTTAATACTTAAGAAATAACCACAAAGTCCTGAAATTTGTATGAAATGGCCTCTTTAAAGCTCTTAATCTGGAATCTCACAAGACTGCAACTGCTGGCAACAAATTACAAGCAAAACTATTTAGGAGGGAGTTTCTAATTTCCTTGAATGAGTCACACCGTCTCGTTCTCACACATTTTTAATACGTTAAATCAACATGAAAGTTAAAACTTTTTATAAGGAAAATAAAGCAGGAATCTCATCAGGCTGCGACTGCTGGCGAGACACAAAACAGCAAGAAATGTTCTATTAGAATCTCTGATTTAGTACATATTTGCAAATAAATTTTAACATTTGTGTGAATGTCGTGCACAACATTTGCAATTATCTTTATATTATTTGCAATGTGACACGTTCCTGACGCTTGTGAGAATTTAAGAGAAAATTTGGTTCAGAATTCCAGTGACGTGTCAGTGAGGCCCAGCAGCTCATGTGAGAAAACTCCAAATATTTTAATGAGTTTTAAAAACTTCCTTGTAAATGTCTTTTGAAGTTTGTCGCCTTCACTCACAGTTTTGTGAGATAAAAGCTTTAACCGAGGAACCTGCAGTTATTAGATCTTGAAACGGCTCCAACTCTGTCTGTCATTTACTTTTTAACAAAGAGTGAGATGCATTTTATTTTCCAAACAGTTGCCTTTAAATCATTTATGTCTCATTTTATTCTGTTAAATATTTTCTTTGACTTTTTCTTTTTTTATATTGCACAATTTTACCCAAAAATCTTTCTGACTCTAAACTAAATCAATTTCTCTCAAAGTTTGAGAAGCTGTAATTTTCTGGTCTCTGTTTGGCAGCAGATAATCTGTCACGCGGCTGTAGCGCCGGCTGCCAAGTGCTCACTCAGTCAAACATTAAACCATATGTGAGGCTGTTGCGGCTTCTCATCGTGGGCGCCGAACAATCAATACACACAATCAGAGAAGTGTTAAGGGGAGGTGCCGGGCGTGATATAAAAGGTCTCTAGAGGAAAAACATGTCAGCACTTATCAGATCATACTCTCTTGTCAACGAGGGAGAAAAAAACACACAGACAGAACGCTCACACACACTGGAGAGCCTTTACATATATATATATATATATCTCCACCCTGCCATTGAAAGGTTAAGTGTGCACATATTTTCACACGTTCTGTCGCTCTGTCTGTAATGAACGTGATAATTGGACAGGTTTCATCTGTACAGCTGATTAACTTTAGAGTATGGCAGAAGGTTTTATCAAAGTCGGCTAATTAAAGTCCTTGTTCTGATGCCTTCAAAGACTCGTCAACTTGAACAGCCTGCAGGGTCACCAGCTGATCATTAGGAACAAGGATGCATATCAAAGCTTTGGTTCCTTGTCTCCTAACTTCATGTTGCCCTTTTAGCAGTGATAACTAAGAAGAATGAGTTCTTAATGACCAAAGTTCAAGAATCCGCTGATACAAACTCTGAATGAAGGAAGTTACACTGAAAGCTAAAAACCAAAGTTGTTCCATCATTTCTTTATTTATTTAGTTTTTTTCTTTATTTCATTTTGAAAGCGATTATTCTAACGTAGTCGTTCTACAAGCTGCATTCCTGAGTTAAAAGAAATGCCCTCAGAGATCAGCTGTTAGGGAAGTATTTACATGATTCACAGAGGGTCTGAAATTAAAGGGACTTATGTAATTTTAGGTTGAAATTTGTTTATAAAAAGTGGAAGTTCTGCTTTCCCTGTGACTTTTGTTCCTTTTGTTTTTAAATACATCTTCACATACAATATGTTTCCATCAGCTTTTTAATAATCTAATAATAATGAAAAAAATGTTTTTAAAGCTATAGCCACAAAAATCTATTTTTTGTCTCAAAAAATGAAAAAGTTATTGTTAAATTACTAAGTTTTAGTAATTAGATTAGTAATTAATTGCTCATCACCTCCTTGGTTTACACTCAGTTTTTTTTTTTTTTTACATGTTGCATCTCATTTCTAAAAATACATTTACACAATGTTTATATTTTAAAAAACTTTTTTTAGCATTTGTAAAGTTGTTCACAATGTATTTTCATTATAATTAAAACATAAATAACCCACAGCAGGAAACAGTTTTCTCTATTTAACAGAAATTATAGTTAATGACACTTTTATCAAATTTTCCATCAGTTTTTGGCTGTTCTTTGTTAAACTCTTTTAACTTCAGCCCAGGGGCGGGGCTTCATGAGGGGCTGGGAGGACGGTACGCTCCCGGCCCGGACATCAGAGTGGCCCGGCTTAGAAGAATGATGTGAGAGACGGGCCTCTTCCACATCTGAAAAAAACTGGTGAAGACAGGCGAGAACACGGGCTCTTTTATAATTCACACTCAGCGGAGGAGTTTGAGTTCCGATTACAGAACTGCGCAAAATGCTGATTCATGCAGGGTTTATTTATATGCGTTGCCCAGTCAGGTTTGAGTCATGGTTGCTAAAAGCTTTACAAGAAAGACTGACTTTAGTGACGTAGTAGGTGTAAAATATTGAATAAAACGTTGTCCTGCATCACTGGCTTTATTTTCACTCTCACATTGAGCTTTATGATGCGCAAATTTACAAGTTAATCACAGATTATTTCATCCAACTGCATGGTGGGTAAAACTCATCATCTAAGGGCCCGGTCAGTTGCTCCGCCCCCCAGCCCGGCTCTGATTAGTTCCGCTAATGCTTCAGCCTGTTTACTTTTTTACACCTCGATTTTTTCTAAAAGTTTTTCCTTGATGCTTGTCATGTCTGCGTGTTGGTATTTACTCTTCTAAAACATCTGTTTCAGGTTTGCTTTAACTCAGTTGAGCCTGAAATCATCTTTCAAGCGTGTTTCTTATTCAGAACAGAGTTTATAGTTGAATAAAAGACGAAGCAGTTCGATCTCACAGGCAGAAAAACCCTCAAGTATCTGCGCTTCACAGTCATGTCTAGTTTTTAACGGGACACTTGAAGAATCTTTCTTATAATATCTTGTCAATAAGTTCATTTGGTCTTTTTTTCTGATATAATTATCTCAGATTTCCTTTGTTCAGAAAGGTTTCTTATTGAGTCTCGTTCATATTTTAGTTAATTTCATTTTATTTTTTAGCTGTAATATTTACCCCCAGAGTTTTTCACAAATTTGAGGATTTCTCATTCCCCATGAAACAACCTGCTCTTGAACTGAACTTTACATGTAAACTTCCAGCTGTTTTGAACATGTGTTCTACCTTTAGATCATTAGTACAGTAGAACGTTACAGTTCAGCTGTTGTGAAACTTAAACGGTCTTTAGAAAACAAAGTCTTTAGACAAGAGAATGGCTGCATCTCATTATTTAGATCTTTTTTTTCCCCATATCCTGTCTGGCAATAAAGCTGTCAGAATTGATGTCTGGATGCATAGAAATACCTGACAGATTTGTTCTCACAAGCCGAACATGCAGCAATCACTGCAATGTTCAGCTTGTTACCTTTATTTATTATGATTATATTTAGATGTTATTTTGTTTATTACAACTTTTTTGAGTCAGCGGACATGGCAAAGGAGAGAGGAAATTAGAGGAAGAAAAAAAAAAAGAGGAAAAAAGATAAGAAGAGGTAGAAGAGAAGTTGGGAGAGACACCTGCTTCAACACCTGCTGAGAGACAAAAACAAGAGCAGAGACACCAATCAGATATAGTGTAATCCTTAAAAGACTTTAAAAGAGCTGTAACAATCCCTCTTCTGGGATATAAACTCGTAACTAATGACGTATTTCCAGATGAGTATTTTTATTTAAATTGTAAAAGTGCATCACTGGCTGTATGAACATGAATAAATGTTGTAAACGTGTTTATATTTTGATCTGATTGAGAAGAATCAATATTAAATATTATTTAATAGATGGTGTATAGAGGCCCCGGTTTTAGAGGAGTATTTGTGCTTCTGAGGTTGTATTTTGTTCGTAAACCAAAACTAATTACTTGATTTGTTTTTTTTTTACCTGTGCAGGTTCATATTACTTTTGCGGTAATTCATTTTAAGTGGCACAACTATTGTATACATTTTTGGTAATTATATCCTGCTTTTATATGTTTCTAATTCCTATCTCTAGTATTTTAATATACAGTTGATATATACATAGGCGCCGATCCCGTGTGTGCTTCGGGGCCCGAGCACCCACGGGAGATGCTGAGTTTACACATGGGATTGAAACGCTTCGCAGGTCAGCTGGGAGCTCTGCGATAAAACTCGGCCCGGTGAGCTAGCGTGCTGAATTTCATTGGCTATTGATGTGGATGGGGTGGATAATGCAGCACCTGATATATATGTCTATGTGCAGCACCCACTAGCAGGATCGGAAATTGACGCGCCTGTATACATGTACATTCTTGACCTTTTCTTGAGAATAATTTCTTTAGGCTGCCCTTGTTGGATTTTAACTGTAGACAGGTACTGGATGCAGGAGGGGTGTAACAATAAGCAAAATTCGGGTTCGGTACGGGCTCAGTACAAGCGTTATGGCTCCATACAGCCTTGGTACTATACGGAGAGAAAAAAAATCCAAATGCTCAATTTCTTTTTTCTTTTTTTTAACAGACAATCCCTGCCAAAGCAGAGTCAGAAAAAGTTCTTAAGACAATAATGGTGCGTTTACACCAGCCCAAACCGTCAACGTCAGAAGTGGCAAGTTTATATGTAAAGTCTATGGTGGCATGCGTCAGACAGACGTCAACGGCTCTGCGTCGCTTTGTGAGCGTTATGAGCGGCAACTTTTCAAGCTTTTCGAGGGTTTCAGGCGTTGACGCTTGAAACTGTTGAAAAGCTCGAAACGCAGAAAGTTCAGCTAGCTGAACTTTTGACGCTCATAACGCTCTTGAAGCGGCATGTCAACCAATCAGAGTGTCTCATCGTAGTGACATACCTGAATGAAGCAGGAAGTCTTCAAACAGGGTGCGGGACAGACGGAAGTAGCGCTGGAAGCTAACCTCATCCATATGTAGCTCCTGGAGCAAATGGTTTAACTCCTCAAACTCAGAACGCATCTGAAGAATGGGGTGTATCCACAAACGGAGTAAATAAAGCCAAGCCACTCTCTCTATATGATCCGCCATAGCTCAGAACATCCGATAACAAAGGAAGCCCCGCCTTCGCGCTCTTTTTAACGGTCAAGCGTTACGAGCTTTAACGCCTACGCGCTCTGACTGGCAGGCGTTACAAGCTTCAACTTTCAAACGTCAAACTTGGAGCGTTATGAGCGTTGCTTGACGTTGACAAAGTGGCCGGTGTGAACGCACCATTAGTTTTTATGTTTCTGTAGCCTGTGACTGAAATATTTATGATATACTTCAGTATACTTTTGTCAGACATCTCTACTGTGATGCTTTGGCACTAAAACTTGAACGTTACACCTTTAGATTGCATCAATAAATTTAAAAATGATGCTGAATTATAATATTTTATTGTTACTTGTATCTTTATAATAATAAAGATTTCAATCATCCGTCTCTAATAGACTTTATTTTCTTTGTAAGCGGCGCAGTATGTCTGAAGCTTTAAAATGGATTAAAATCATGTTAAACTCAGACTAAAGTGTCATATAAACATAGATTAGATCACTGTGATGGATTTAGCACTGATATATTACAGCATTTTGATTGTATCTTGTTGATCTGAGCTGCTTTCTGTATGATACACTGTGGATTTGATCCAAAAGCTTAAAGTGATAAAACATGTTCTGAACTTCTGAGACAGAGACGCACATGATGGTGGCAGCGGAGAGTCCGGTGATACAAACACCCAGATCTAATAGTAAACAGTTGCGTGGCGTTGCATCAGGTGCGCAGGCTTTATTCCTGCCGGGGCTTCGTGGAAAACAAACATTGTTAATTAAATCCCCTCTGCTTGTTAGGACTTGAGTACATCAGCACCACACACAGAGAACATTGTTAATGTACTCCTCAACATAGAAGGATGGATGAGGTGGGGCGGGGGTGGGGGGTGGGGGTTGGTCTTTGGTTTTATCCTCAGGGGAACTCTGGTCTCCTTCTTGGCCCCCACCCCCCACATTTCAGTGCATTTGCAGACATTTCCAGCAGTTACTTTATATGTTTAAGGTAATTAATGTGCATTTGCTTTTTAACAAGAATGAAAACTGAGAGGACCAAATGTTTATGTACTTGAACACCTCATGCAGAAATACACAGACATTGCAAGACAAGCAGGAATTTTGAGAAATCAAAAAGTACAATCAACGTCAAACTGCAGGGGTTTCATTAAACTGAATGGTACTCCAGAGCAGATAGTTCTAGTCATTAAAGAGAAGACAGAACTAGAGAACTATAAGAAGTTTACTTAACTATAACTACAAGTGATGCCTGGCTGGGTATGTGAGATATGATGATATTTAAACGTCCTGTTTTACATTTACCCATTCATACAATCCAATATGTAGATCGGGAGGGGCTAACATTCATACAACCGATACACAGATCGGGGGGCTACGTGGGGTTCAGTGTCTTGCCCAAGGACACTTCGACATGTGGCTGTGAGAGCCGGGATCGATCCACCAACTTTCAAACTGGAGGACAACCGCTCTAACAACTGAGCCACAGCCACTTCAGTTTAAATTCTACAACTAAAGCTAAAGCAAAGATTCTTACAAATGATCATTTTAATCTCCCAGTTCCTAAAAAATCTGGAGTTTGTAGCTATTTGTGCAGGTTTGTGCAGTTTCCTACAGCTGTTTTAACCCTCCTAACACCCTTTAATAATTGTAACACCTTTCATCTTCACGCACAAAAATGTGCACAAGGGCTTTAAGTGTTGATAAAATTATATAATCTTTCATAAGTCCTGTTTTTTACATGAATTTCATTCTTCTCAAAATACAATAAAATATTTGTGTATTTCTGAGATTTAACCCCTTTAATGCCACTTTTTGTCATTAAAACCTGGACTGTAGAAACATCCAAAAACAGAAAAAGGTCAATCATGTTTTGTGTGATATGTCTACAGAATGTCTTTTTACAGACCTTCGGGTGGATTGTAAGAGCCTTGGAGTGTCACAAATGTGCATAATTTTTTTTTTACTTTATATTTTTTGGCAAATAATCATCCAGTAATAAAAGATAATAGGAAATACAATTACACAGGATGACCATAGATGACTAAAGGGCTAAAAAATGAATGCAAATAGAAGGTCAATTTATATCAGGAATTCATTGAAAAAATAAATCATCAAAGCTGAAAATAAATGTAAAAATATAAATATAATAATAAAACTTTTTTAAAAAAGTTGGGATACCGTAAGAATAATACAAAAAGGAATGTATGGATATTAAACAGTATTATTTGAAATGAACAGAAGTATAATCCTCACTATTTTATAAAAAGTGAAATCACTAGTAAAGATGTAAATGAAGCAGCAGCAAATGAATTTAATGAACTCTTGCTTAATGTGGGAACAAAATTGTCAGATGAAATAAAAGTGGATGGGAGGGAAACAGACGATGTTGAAACAGGGTTTCTAGTGGCAGACAAAGAAATCAATTAAACTGTCAGTGGCTTTAGGGAAAAAAACAAGTACAGAGTGGAATGATATTGACATGGTAACAGTAAACAGTATTATCGATGGTCTCGTAAAGCCTTTAATGTGTATTTTTAAATTTTCTTTTCAGAATTGTTTTTTTCTGTTAAAAAAAAAAGAAAATAGCAAAAATGGTACTCTCATACAAATCAGAGGGAAAGCACTGTTTTACTAATTATAGATCAGTGTTTGTACTTTATCTGTTATCAAATATATTAGAAAAGTTATTAAGAAACTGACATTTTGACAGTTTTGTTGGGAAATGTGAGTTACTAACAGACAGTCAGTTTGGGTTTGGAAATAATAGCTCAACAGTATTAGCAATTTTTGGTAAAGGAGATAATTGAAAGCATACTAAGAAATATGCAACTGGTATGTTTTTAGTTCTAAAAAAACTTTCAACAAGATTAATCATGATATATTGTTGAAAATGGAGTAACATGGACTCAGATTTATTGTTCTGGATGTTATAAAGAGTGATATAAGGGACAGACAACAGTTATAAATCCTGACTGCAGAATAATGCATGTGAGGTACCTCAGAGATCAGATTCGGGTCCAAAGTTATTCTGTATATACAGTGATACTGAGACTGACTGCAGTATTTGATCACATCTCGTGTTTTTCATAGAAATTATATTTAATGTTTAACTAGTGTCTCTGCTGCGTGAAAATTGGTTTGATTTGAGTTGCACAGTTTAATTCTTTTCATGGATCAAAATCCAACCCACTGAGTCAGAACATCTACGTTTGGTCCTCATGAAGTTTTTTATTTCTGCATGAGTGATTTCATCATTCTCTTGGTCTGATTTAGGGTAATAAGTTATTGAAGCAGTGTTGCTACAATCACCTGCTAAACAGATTTTCACTGTTTTATCAATTAAAAACACAAACTCACAAATTCTGCGGCTCAGAGTGGAGAAAAGCAGTTACCTCCTGAATCAGAACACGTTCATTACTTTAGTTACTGTGTGAAGATGTGAGGAAATACATACAAAACAAATATACAAACAATAAAATTAATGCAGAAAAGAGCAATCAGAATTAATCAATAACATGTAATACAAATAAACTTGTTAAAGACCCACTCTGTTGAAAATCATGTTTTTCGTGTTGTTAACATGTTCTTGAGGTATTTTTCTACTAGAGGACACATCTTAAGAAAATTAAGCTCAAAATTGCATTTCTGTATTTCTGCATTCAAATCACTGTGAATCAGTAGCAGATGCAAAAATGAGGTCTAAAAAGACTCACTGGCCCAAGGGCTTTGCTAGCTGTAAGCTAGTGATGGAGCTAGCGTAAACGGAGAGCTTTAAGCAACAGGGAGGGGCGGGGGGGTCCACCACACCAATGGTTCTGCCCACAGCACAGAGACAAATTGCTAGTGAGCTACGAGCACTATGCAGAAACTACATCCTAGAAAACAACACAGGTTTTGTGATTTGGGGTAAAAACGCCATTATCCTAATTTAAAATGGTAAATGGCGTGTACTTGTATAGCGCTTTACTCAGGTCCTACAACCCCCAAAGCGCTTCACACTACAGTCTTGTCATTCACCCATTCACACACTCAACATGTGATGAACTACACACATGTTGTAGCCACAGCTGTCCTGGGACACACACTGACAGAGGCGAGGCTGCCAGACACTAGCGCCGCCGGACCCTCCGACCACCACCAAACAGGCAAAGTTGGTTAAGTGTCTTGCCCAAGGACACAACAGCCGGGCGATCTTTGTCTGGGTCCAGAGGACCCATGGGCCGACCAGAAGGGGAGGAGACTGTGGCTCCCCGTTGTACAGCCACCTTGTGTAGTCCTCTGCCTCGTTATCTGCTCATCCTGAGCCCATTGCTGCAGAATATTGATCTGGTACATTCACCAATCACAAAAGATCAACACCAAAACCACCAGAATCTGCTGCTACTCCATGCTTGTTTAGGAGTCTCTCCCACGGCAGCACCAGGAAGTGCAGTAACAAGTAGTGCAGTAACTCCACAGCGCCACCACAGGCGGGGATGTAACATGCTCTTACGATTATTTAGTCCGTTTCATAGAGTGCAATGTGAATCCAAACCGCAGCAACAATGTTGCAAATTTGGTCCCCAATCAAACCGAGTCTACCGGACTATCAGGTGTGAATACAGCCCTAAGACAAATCCAGAATTTGAAACCAAGTCATAACATGATTCCAAATTTATACAGAAATTATTTACAGAGTCAGAAAACAAGTTTGATTTAAAGGAAAACAGATGTGTATTTCAATATCTTGGGTTAAATTATGGAACATCAGTTCAAAAGAACATATCAAACATTAACCCTACATGAATACAAGGATGAAGAAGACATCAGTTTCTGAATGTTGGCTTGACACGTTTTTAATTGGCAAGTAGTTGTGTAACTTAGTTTTGTTACATTTTACTTTTCTTGCTTTTTCCTTGTTCTTGATAGAGGTTGAGTTGTGTATGAGGGTGTTGATGAGAATACGTTTATGCTTCTGTCTTCTCCTTTTCAAACGGGGAAAAACTGAAACATTCTCTGTAAATAAGGTGAATGTTGATCATGTTTGAAATAAATAAAACTAAAAAGTGATCAATCTTTGGGTTCTTGTCTGATCTGGGATTCTTCAGGTTGTCCATGAGCCCAGAGGAGCACAGTGAGTTCTGGAGGAAGGTCCAGTTCACGGTAGATAAAGATGTGGTTAGAACGGACCGCAGCAACCAGTTCTTCAGAGGAGAGAACAACCCGAACGTGGAGATCATGAGGTCAGACTTCAGCTTTTCTTTCTGATTTCATCTCTTTCCCATCCTGCTCGTAGGTTGTTCTCATCACTTTCACTCTCCTTGCTTGATGCGCAGACGCACCTACAGTATTAATTTCATCTTCTGAACCCCGGGGAACCACAAATGAGTTTCATGCTTTATTGACTCTAAGCTGTCTGACTACTTCTGATGAATACTCAGAGTTAATGGCTTCCTAATCGAGGGGCAAGAGGATTTAAATAGCATATTAGTTTAGCGACTCTGATCGAGGCTCCTGGTATTTGTGATGAAATGACGTCTTGTATCATGTCTGAAATGAACATCACACACAGATTTATCTGCTTCAGTCACAGTGTTGTTTGAGCCAGCGACGCCGGCGTCCTCGTGTTGTGGCCTCATCAAAACAAACAAAAGAAAAAAATGATGGAATTTTTACTCTAATGCTCCATAACAATATTCTGTCCTCTGGGGTTTGTTCCTACAATACTTATTAATGCATGAAGTCTGCCAGAGAAGTTTCCCTCAAAGTGGTGCACATCTTAAAAAGAAAGAAGTTGTTAATTAGCTCCCTGGTTACCAGAGGAGTCGTCATAGCAACTGTTAAAGGAGAGATTGTTGTGTTTTTTCTGGGCATTGCCAGCACTGATGAAACACTAAGTTTTTTTTTTGTCTTTTTATGTGAAACGTATGAAGTTTTTTTGTGTGTGAAAACACCTGAAGAGTCTTTGATTCTTGTCACTCGTAGAAATGTTGTTCAGATCTTTGTGTCTGTTCTCGTCTCAGGCGAATTCTGCTCAACTATGCAGTGTTTAATCCTGACATGGGTTACTGCCAGGGCATGTCCGACCTGGTCGCCCCGTTGCTCACAGAGATCCAGGATGAAAGCGACACGTTTTGGTGCTTCGTCGGTCTCATGGAGAACACCATCTTCATCAGTTCCCCGCGGGATGAAGACATGGAGCGGCAGCTGGTAGGAGGTTTTACTGAGACGCTTTCTCACTCTGAAACTCTGCAAACAGACTTTTCTGTTCAGTTGAGACATTAGAAAGACTTTCAATGATCCTCCCCATCAGCATTTGTACTGAAACTCATATTATCATAAATGATTCACACTTACATAAAGAGCTGTTTCAGTTCATGCATTCAAAGAAACCCAAATACAGCAGCTAGGATTATAAATTTGAAGTCTTTACGGTTTATTTGCTGTACGTTTCAGGGAAAATACGAGGCGTTGCTGTCTTTAAGTCTAACAAGATGAATCAAAAGCAGCTTGATTTCTTTTTTTTAATTCTTTTTTTAAGGCTTGTTGCTTTTCATCTGAGACTCTCCTCAAAATAAAGATAAAAAAAAATGCAGATTTTCTTTACCAGAAAATGAAACTTTACTCACTTAAAACTTAAATCTCTTCAAAATTCAATAGTATTACTACTAACATAAAGAAGCTGCAACAAAATAACAAGTGTTTCAACATATAAAGTTGGTCATTATTAACTGTAACCTTTAAAAATCCTCCAACATTGAATAAAACAGGATCAGTTCTTTCTGTTTCTTGCTTCCTTCTGAGAAACGTTTCACTTTAAATGACTTTCTCTGTAAAACTTTCCTGCTCAGAAAGACTCCATCTGCTCTGATTGATGCCTCTAATTGGAGAAAACCCGGGAGAGAAACAGCAACCTGTTTGTTTCCCTTCAGAAGACTCTTGTTTTTAAGGAACAGAGTGAAACGTTTTGTATGTGTGCATCAAAGAGTTCTGAGTAAAAGGTGAAATACACAATGTGACGCCTCTTTCAAAGACAAGTTTATAAAATCTCTGTTGCACGTGTGCAAACGAGAATATGTGTGTGACCCTGCAGATGTACCTGCGGGAGCTGCTGCGCATCATGCTGCCGCGTTTCCACGAGCACCTGACCAGACTGGGAGAGGACGGCCTCCAGCTGCTCTTCTGCCATCGTTGGATCCTGCTCTGCTTTAAACGCGAGTTCCCCGACACAGAAGCCCTGCGCATGTGGGAGGCTTGCTGGGCGCATTACCAGGTCCGATCAAAAGTCCAAACTCCACCTTTACATAATGAAATGATTTAGAAGCCATGTGTGGAACGAAGAGGGAATTTTATGTGACATTTTATGTTTCTGTAATCCTGTTAAAAGACTATAAAATGTCCTCAGATACTAAGTTGTTGAATAGTTAAATCATTATTACATTATTACAGTTTTCCTTCAGTCCTCATTAAGACTTTCTGTCCTCTCTGTCCAAAACATGGACATTACTGTCATAAGAGTGTCCTTTATCTTTAAGATGTAGGTTTACAGCTGAGTCTTGACCTGAAGAACTGTCTCTCGTGTGTCATTCTGTGCGTCTGTGGAGACGTTCAGTCATCGAGCGCGTCAGGAACTCGTCTCAATTTAGTCAGAAATATGACAGAATATGAGAAAAACAAACTGAGACATAATTAGGATTATTTCTTTGTACTAATCAGTAAACTTTGCTGTGACGAGTTCTTCACTATCGCATCAGGACAGTTATCTGAGGCGACCTGAGTATCAGCGTTTGTATTTCATCTGTCTGTTCAGACACACAGCTGCATGTTCAGATCTTCAGCTGCAGGTGCTGATGGAGCAGATAGTGTTTGTGTGAAAACGTTTAAACGGTTGAAAGTTTTGAACCAGAGAAGCTAGAACTGGAGATTGGTATCGGATTTTTCTGTGAAGAGGATGTATCATGTGATACGGTTCTCTTGTTTAAAATAACTGACGGTCTATTGAGGGTTTGTTGTGTGAAATGTTAGTGTTTTATTGATTTTTTTTTTTGTTTGTTTGATCTGTTTGTCAGTGGAAAATTAACAGTGGACAGATTGTATAACAGGGTCTGAAGGAAACGGAAGTTAAGATGTGAGAGAGGTTTTGCACAAGACCCTCAAAAAATGCAAAACGATTAAACCAGATAATAAAAAAAGTCTAAGCTCTAATTTTATTGAAATTTAAAATTTCCTCTGTTTGGCTCTTTTTCTTCTTTTTTATTCTATCACTTACTTTAGGTTTTTCTAAACTTGTATTTTTTAATATCAGCTATGTTTTGTGCATCTTATGGAATCGAACAGACATTTATCCTCATTAAAACTCATTTCCTTATTGCAGCATATGTTTGTAAATAAGTGTTTGTGCAAATTATACATATATTTTAGTTTTTACAGTTAAAACATCTCAGATTGTGTCACTCTTTGACTCAGAAAGCTCAGGTGTGACATTGCTCATTTCTGAATATTAGAAATTGTTTTATTTTGAAATAGGAAACTGACTTTTATTTTTAGCTTTTATTGTTTGTCACTTCTTGACCCAAGATACTTTGGACCTCAGTCATAGACATATAGAATAATAAGACACTGGAAGAGAACAAAACAAAATGACTGGCCCCCTTGTGGCTGGTTCCAGTAGAAGTTATAAGCCACGCCCACTTTATATAACCACTTTCCCTGATTTAATCACTCATCTCAAATTTATTGCCAGGTGTTTCCTCCTGTTGATTCACATAGTTCTTACACATTTAACTATAATTAGTTATTGAATGTTTAAAAAAACACAGTGACCATGTTTTGGTGAGGGGGCGGGTCTTGTGTAAATCTTGCTGGCGCTTGTAAACATTATATATTTTTTCATTCTTGATCAAAGGAAGTTGTCAGAGCCCAGTGGTTCTCTCAGTGCAGTGCTCTACATGAGCAGAAGGAACTATAGATGAATGTAACTCTGTTGGATGAAGTTTAAAAGTCATGTGACTTCACTCTCTCTGCATGTAGACGGACTATTTCCACCTGTTCCTGTGTGTCGCCATCATCGTTCTCTATGGGGAGGATGTCGCAGAGCAGCAGCTCGCCACTGACCAAATGCTGCTCCACTTCAGCAACCTGTCAATGCACATGAACGGAGAACTGGTGCTACGCAAGGTATCGTCACTGCTTTCATCTGTCATCTTACTCTGCAAACCAAAACAGTGATAAGTTTGATCAGTGCTTACAAACCAACTGTGCTTCGACTGGTTTGCTGAAAAGTCAGAGTTGTTCTGATGATGGGATGCTGTCTGTGTGGAGGATTTCTGATCTGCATTCCTGCTGTGGTGCCTTCTGCCTCATCTTTATTGATGCTGTGTTAGTGCTGCTGCAGCTGCAGGCAGCAGGTTTGTGTTAGCATGTGGCTAGCTCATTTTGTTTTTGCATCTCCTGATCTAAGGCTTCAGAGCTGCAGTCAGAAAACTCCACACGACTCTGACCTTGACTTCCTTTTGTTGTAGCCAGGAGATAGTTATTGATTTATTTTAATGCTCCATTTTGCTGTTTGCATTTACTGAAACCTCTCCATTTGATTGTGCTCCTTCCAGGCTCGTAGCCTTTTGTACCAGTTCCGCCTCCTTCCCAGGATCCCCTGCAGCCTACATGACCTATGTAAACTCTGCGGTCCAGGGATGTGGGACAGCCGCTACATCCCCACTGTGGAGTGTTCGGGCGAGCACCCAGACTCACAAAGCTGCCCCTATGGAGGCACTTCCACCCCTCAGAACTCCTCACCCTCCCCTTCATCCTCACCGAACCACACCCCCACCCCTCCACCGGACGGCAGCAAGAGAAGCTCCAAAAAGCGGGACATCTTCACCTTCCGGAAGCAGTCCTGATGTGGATTTCATCTCTTTGATATTTAAACTTCCAGTCTCGTTATGTTATTCAGGATTTCTTTTCATTTGACTTAATCACATGGTGCAACGTTGAACACTGCCTCACCGGAACGTTGTTTCACTACGTCGCGGATCTGCAAAGAGGACGACTCTGTCGAACACGTCGGCGCTCAAGAGGCCGCTCTCTTCTCAGAGCAGAACAGACAATCACCAGCCTTTGTGTTGGTCTGGAGCTCCTTCAGGTTCGGAGTCTGCTGCTGGTTTGGCACTCTTCCACGGGGCTTTTTGGGGGGGGGGGGGGGGGGGGGGGGGGGGGGGGGGGGGGTCACATCAGGGTCAACTGAGCTAAATTCTTTCAGACTATGTCAAAGGGTCAAAACGAAACTGTTGATTCATTCACAGAACTTGAACTTGAACCTTAGAAGAGTGTTGCTGTGTTCTCACAATGGAATAATTGTGTGTAAAATCAAATCTGTCTGCAGAGCTTCAGACTGAGCTGGACGTTTTGATATTGGCAGATAAGGGTTGAACGGATGCAGAAGAAATAACCTTTTTCTTTTTTTTAGCTTTTCAACAATTGTGTTTTTGTGTTTCTACAAATATTTAGCAATATTATCCGTGCATGAGTGATTCTTTACACCACAGGAACCACAGAGATGAAGTCACACCACGATGGGGCTATTCAGTAAAAAACATCCTTATAATAATTGAATGACACACAGGATTTTTCAGCTTGTTAACATGATGAATGATCAGACGCCCGTCTGTGAGGTAATAGATGAATGTGACAGCAGCGTCGCCAAAGAAAGAAATGGATCGTTTTCTGTTCTACTTGACATTTCATCCTCCGTGTTGAAACAGCAGCACCGTTTGTTTTTTTATTCAAACATCAGGTTCACTTTAAAACATTGACAGTGAACTGAAGAATGAAGTCCACATGAATGTATTCATATTTTTATTTTTGCTTCCTCTCAGCTGATGGAAACAATAAAACTCTGGGCTACGTGTTTGTGTGTGTTTGTAAATCGGATGATCCTTTGAAGCTCCTGTGACAGCTCGAATTAAAAAAACTTTTTTTTAAAATGTTATTTCCTATATTAATCCCTCGTGGGGAAATTTGGCTCTGCATTTGACCCATCCTCACCTTAAGGTCAGGAGCAGATGGCAGCCATCTTGAACAGCACCCGGGAGGCAGTTTCAGGGTTCAGTATCTTGCCCAAGGATACTTCGACACGTAGCCTCTTGCCAGGACACAGGATCACGCTCCGGTTTCCTGATCGGAGGGTGACCTCCTTCCCGACAGATTACAGCCGCACTGAGGCAGCGGCGGGTTCAGTATCTTGCCCAAGGACACTTCGATGTATTTTGCTGGCACCGGGCATCGAACCCACCATCTTTCGAATGAAGGGCGATCGCAGGCAGAGTAATGATCCTGTTGTTTGTATATCAGACCTTAGGTGTTAAAGGGATAGTTCGGATCTTCTGAAGTGAGTTTCTGTGGAGGGATTATGAATAATTCACACCTTTGCAGCTGTTTCTGTTTGATTGGCTCCATATCGATCTGATTCTGAACGATCTAACAGCTTGTCTGATTGGGATCATCCTTAAACAACTCCTATGTCACAGCTGTTTATGTGAATACTGTTTAATTAAACTTAACATTGTTATCAGTTTCACATTACCTGGTTTAATCCTGTAGAACGCTAAAATGCTAAACGTTGCAGCTGATTGATGAGCTAATGGCTAATCACAGCTTTAAGAACTTTGTGGACTGTTGTTGTTGAAACAACTCTAATCTCTAAAACTTTATAGTAGTTTTTGCCAGAAGTCTTTAAAACATTGACATTACAGTAAACTTAAAATATTATGATGGTTCTGGGAGAAACTGTATGAAGATTCCAGCGCTGTAAGTGCTACAGCTAGCTAACTACACCACCGGTTTACTTTGCAAATAACAGCAGATTTTTTTGTAAACAACCATGTAAGGTGAATGTGATGACGTTATGAATATGTATAAGATTATATTTGAAATGTTTACAGCTAGGGTTGTCTTAAGACCGCATATTGATCCATTTATTTGGATTTAAGCTAGCTGTTAGCTCATCAGTTTGATCAAAGCTAGTTTCTGTCAAATCCTTGAAACTGAAAACTAATCTGCAACGTTTAAGATTTATAATGTTCAAAACCTTTTCATAAAACCTCACTGCAAAAGATCAGAACTGCTGCTGGTAAAATCTGCAAAATGCTGCTAGAATTTTGTAGCACTGATGAATTAAATCAGCCTTCTAACAGTGTTTGCAGAAAACCATCATGACTTCCTGCTTCTTCCTGTTCATTAGCATGAAGTGCATTTGATGACAGAGGACAATGAAGATGGGAACCTTTTCAGTGTAAGAGAGCACGATCTCATGAATTAATTTGCATTAAAATCACATTGTTTACATAAACACAACCACTCGCAGTGTTCCGTTCTCTGTATGCCTTTACTTAAAAGAGTTAATGTGGATTGTGGTCATGAATGTACGATGTTGCTGGGTTTTTTCTGTTGATGTATTACTGCACACGTCACAGCAAAAAAGAAAAAATATTAAAAATCCTATTCTTATCTCTGGTATTAATAAAAACACTAACAACCACTTTTAATGACTTACAGCTTCTTTCTTTCACAACTCAAACAAACCCAGGAAATGTAGCGATTATGTCATTTTGAGAATTATACAACTACAATTTTTTACTAATTAAAATGCTGCCCAATTTTTATTTCACAAATCTTCTATCAAGCATCGCTCTTGCATATATTAAGTACTTTTAAATAAGTTCCTATTAAAATTGAGCAAACAAAACCTAGTTATTGTCCCAAAGTTCTTGGCTGAGCTTTACGTTAACATCTGAATGCCGTTCTCAAGATGTTTTACTTTTCACAAAAATGAGAAGAGAGCCACCTGAGAGCATTCAAAATGCTTTTTATCAAAGAATGAAAAAATTAAGCCCAGAGCAGGATAACAGACTGAAGCCCACGTCCAACAGCACAAAGAATGGCTGAAAAGTAAAAGATGGATTTCTTTAAACTGACTGGTAATGAGTGCAGACCTGAATCCTACTGAAAGCCTCTTGAGAGAGCTGAAATCTGTCCTTGTACAGAGGTCGTCTATAGCAGACCTTGAGGATAATCAATGAGAGAGTGACAGTAACAACCAGCAGCTGGTGCAAAAAGCCTTCAGACAGATAAAAGAAGTATTCTGAGATGGTAAGAGTTGAAATATATTAGTCAAAATGAAAACATTTAACTGTAAAAGGTTATTTAATACCCAAAACTTGATCAAAACCTTGAGCTGTTTATTTAACTAGGCTGATGTTCAAAAATGATTCCAGGGTTTTTCTTTCTGAAGGTATTCTTTATTGTTTGATAATGAATAATAATTAATAAGAACAATAATAAATTATTTCAGCTGTATATTGGAGTCACTTTAAGCTTTTTTCTTTTTTTAAAGTATATTTTATTATACAAATGTGTCCAAATTTGTTGATACCCTCACCACTTATTGAAATTATACTTCAGTTACTCTGAAAATTGTTTTATTAAAGGAGCCATTCCATTAAAACTGTTTTTTCTGAGGTTTTTGTTGAATATTTGCTTCATAGTGGGTGTGAAAACAGGTCAACAACTTCTCTTTCAGTTTTAATCTCTCAAACTACGCAGGTGGAGATAACACCCGAATCCAAACGGCCTGTATTTGTTTCATCACAACTCCTTTGTTCATTAGTATTCGTCAGCTCCCGCAGTTGGAACCACGCCTAGCATGCTGCTGGCTAAAAGCTGTAGCATAAGACGTAGCAAACAGGAAGAGAGAACATCTGATGTTGCCATGCGCAGCGGGGCAGGAAACAGTATACCTTGCTCTGATAGGCTAGTTTTTTAGCCAATCTGAGTCCAGCAAATTTGAATAATGAATATGAACGAGCTGCTGACGAAGCAGCCTGACGGAAGGAGCCGGAACCACCCGAATTTTAATGCAGACAGATTGAAAGGTCTGTTAATCAGTGTTTCCTGATGTTTTTTAGATATAAAATGTTTCATATTACTGGTTAATACTTAAGAAATAACCACAAAGTCCTGAAATATGTATGAAATGGCCTCTTAAAGAAGCAGTAGTCTTGTGTTTACCAGCAGGCCTTTAGGAAGTGACTCAGTAAACAAAAAATATCAAAAGAAACAATTTATTATTTGTTTTACATATAAATTGTATGTAGTATTAAATAGTATAGAATAATTTACTGGCTCCTCTAAATAAACATTTTAATCCTGCTTTATATTCGTGTTTCAAACTAAGTGTGTAACATGTATTAGTAAAAATCATCCAAAACTATAAAGCTGAACCTCAAAAACCAAAATGTATCACAGTCTGATCACATCATTAGTCACATTTTGAACCACAATGAGCTCCATGACAGAAAACTAAAGAGATTCCATCACTGACAGAAAAACATTTAAAAAATCTTTTTGGATCAAATATAATTTTGTTTGTTTGATCTCAAACTCTCCGACGCCAGTGACTGGTTCTACATGATTTTATTAATCTGTGATTCATTTTTTCGAAACAAACAATATCTCATTATCAGGAGAAAACAGTTGTTTTTTTTTTCTCGTTAACGAGATGATCATGATGCTATAATTAACATTTCTTCATGCATCCAGTTACACAGTTTTTGTGTCACTTTAATAACATCTTGATTTATGTGACAAATTCGGCCTGAAACAGAAACTTTTTTTCGGTGACTCTAAGCCTGCAGCTTGCACACATGGGCTGCGACTGTGGCTCAGTGGTTAGAGTGGTCGTCTTCCAATCAGAAGGTTGTTAGTTCGATCCCGGTCTCCTCCACAACATGTTTAAGTCTCCTTGGGCACCATGATGCCCCTTAATTTACATGAACGGGTGAATGTAAATGTGAAAGGGCTTTGAGTGGTCTGAATGACTAGAAACGTGATATACAAATACAGGACATTTCCATATTCACCATTTGGAAAACAACAGGTGGAACAATGTTGCCTGATTTGATGGTCGGGTCAGAATTTTGGCAAAAACGCATATATCAGTGTATCAGTGGTTTAGGCTGCTGCTGGTTTTGTCCGTCCCTTTGTGACCACAGCGTTTCATCTACTGAAGGCGACTTCCAGCAGGATGAAGTGTCACGATAATCAGATCATCATTAAACATGAGTTCACTGTACTCAAATGTCCTCCGTAGTCACCAGACCTCAGTCCTACAGAGACGCTTTGGGATGGTAGAACAAGAGCTTTACATTATGGGCAAATCTGCAGCAAATGTATGATGCTATCATGTCAATATGGACCTGATGAATGTTTCTGGAACCTTGTTGAAACAAAGAATTCAAGTAGTTCTGAAAGTAAAATGATGTCCAACATGGTGCTAGTGAGGTGTACCTAATAAAGTGGCCTGTGAGTGTATTTAGTTTCATAGTTTCCTGAACCAGTTTGACCTGCCATGAAAAGCAAGACAGCTTCCTGAAATTCTTCGGCTTTACTGTGACCTAAGTCACCTGAAAAGGAAAACACGTTTACTTGTCACGACAGGTAGTCAGAAAACAGGCTCAACAGATAAAATGACATCTTGTTCATAGTTTACCAGTAATCACCTCGAGTTATATTTCATATGACTGTGCTGTAAAACTATTTGCTCGTTAAACTCGTCTTGGTCTAATTCCAAAGTCCTGTCATTCATGCATTGTCCTCTCGTTAATTAGACATCAGATGTTTTATAGTTTAACTTCCTTTTCGTCCCCAGACGGACGGTTTGCATTCCAGTTTAGAAACATCGAGGGAAAAGCCACAGAGGAGAGACGGTGGCTTTCTCAGAGTTTAAACCTCCAAATGATATCTGTAAGTTTTATCAGCCTTGTCTGTTTTTTGTGGCTCTTTAGCAGCGTGTGGGATCAATCATCTGCTTGTTACTGACAGCTGTGGAGATTCCATCATCAAGTGTTTCTCTAAAAGGTAAAAAGGAAGAAAATAAAAGGAAAGCAGCAGTTTGGCTGACAGATTCCTTTAGGGGATGATTCTAGTTAAGCAGGTATTCTAGTTTAATCACTCTGTGCTATCAGCTTAACAACAGGAACAACCTGACATGTGTGTCATTGGAGCAACATGTCAGTCAGGGAATTTCAGGGTTTTTTTTCTCTGGCATGTTCTGGAACATACAGTCATTACAAAAGTTCAGCAGTTATTTGAATCTAACTCAACTGATTCAACCAGGTTGTTAGAATTTAAAATCTGTGAGTTAAAAACTAAGATGTCCATGAACTGACAGCTTGTAGAATCACCTTTAGCAGCATGAAGTCGTCGTCTGATGGACTTTATCAAGCACAGACACAAGTCCACTGTCTGAGGACATGAAAATATCATTAGAAACTTTCACCAGTGCTGTTTCAGTGCTATGATGATCTAAATCCTGACTAGAACTCTTCAAAAAGATTATTACTGTGTAAATGATCACGTGATTGTTTTGCAACAATCTTTTCTTGAGGTTTTAAAATGAAGAATATTGGATATACATCATTAATTACCTGAAGATTTAATTACAGCAATCTTAAAAGCTTGAGGCACATTCATTAAAGATATTGATCATGTCCAATTTGTGTGTGCTGATTAACATGAAAACCTCCTTGAAGAGTCTATTATATCCTGATAAATAAAACCCCTAAAACTGAGAGAGGGCGGTCTTTCTATTTTCCACAACTGTTATCAGGAAGTTTCAAATAGTAAAATTAGCACAATTTTATTTGTCTAACATAAACATTGATCATTTAACGCTGTGTGTGCAAGTCTTGTAGCGTAGGTGTGGCTGTTGTGCTGTCCAGAGACCCCGCTGCTTCTGATGTGAGGGGGCTGACCAGCCTGTAATTACAACCCATTACCTCCTGATCAATAGCTTGTCTCTGGGCTAATGCAGAAAACAAGATCAGTAGAAAATAACAATAAATACAGAAATGATAATTACTCAGGTCTTTGACCCAATTGTGTCTTTTTTAAAGTTATGATCCACAGTTGAACGAACCAATACAAACTGAATAACATTAATTACAAGACCGTTTGGAACTGTTTTGGTTATTTCTTTACAACGTTAGAGTCGATTCATTTTATTGTACCAGAGTGATTGATACCATCTCTGGTTTAACGGTGAGACGTGAGTGTGTGTCAGCCTGTTTTAATCAGTGTTACAACCTCTCATTGTTACCTTCACAAGCTCACACACACACACACACCCACGCACACACACACACACACCCACACACACACAAGTGTGTTTTGGTATCCTTATGGGGACCGTCCATTGACTTCCATTGATTTTAGTAACTAGATTTATACCTAACCCAAACCCTTTTACTAACCTTAACCATTACTGATCTATAACTAACCCTAAGACTAACTAAACCTCTATTCACACCATACCTATAAACCTAACCACTAACCCTAAAAAGGGGAGTCCCCCTCATGGGGACCAGGCTTCGGTCCCCACAAGAACCTTCGGACCCCAGAAAGATAGTAAAAGTCAGGAAACGGGTCCCCAGGAGGTCAGAAATACACACACACACACACACACACACACACACACACACACACACACACACACACACACACACACTATCAGTGACCTTACGCAAAGCATGTGCTCTGTGGAACTTAAACTCTCTGCTTTATCACTCTTTGCATACAAACCTGCTCGTGTTATTGTGGCCATGCAATAACTTCTTTCTTTCTTTCACTCCATCAAAAGCTCCCTTTGTGGAATTACAGCTCCGTCCCCCCCTCCTCAATTTTCCAGTTTCCTCTGACTGAGTGATAGTGTGGGGGCCTGGCCACTCTGCTGTCATGAGGCCAGTGCTGAATGTCAGGTTATTACCCTCTAATTATCAATTACAGGGCTTGGCTTCCACACCTGGAGCAGGCCAGGCTGGGAATGAGCTCAGACCCATTAGGACGGACCTCCGGCTGGGCTGTTTATAGAGGGGGCTGGGCTCTGCACCTCTGGAGGTGTTAATGGGCCTTTCAGAGCTAATGTCAGCAGACTGATCCACTGGCGGTTCTAATAACAGAGAAGGTAGATCCATGCTGAAACACTGCTGGGATTGGAGAATTACGACAGGAATAGATCTGACCCACGTCTTTATGTGGTTTTCCACATTCATTCATTTTTATTTATCTAGCACCAGTTCATACAAACGTAATTTCAAGGCACTCTACAGAAACATAATTTCCAATTCATATCAATATTCCTAGTTCAAAATGATCTTTATGAAAATATTTCAATCAATAATAAAAAGTAATCAGATACAATCAATTATAAAATTTCAATTAAAATGGTAAAAAAAAGTCCTATAAAGAGCTTTATTGTCTGGATTTTCTTGCAGAACAAATTAATCTCAAGTTGATAAAAATAACAGAAAGAGAAGTAAATGGATCTAATATGAATATTTACATCATAGCCTATTAGAACACTCTACTGATTTTTTTTGAGATAACAATAATAAAATATCTGTGATTAACCTTACTTGTAAATGCATATTTCTGATGACAAGTACAGTATGTCCTGGAAACTTAATCTTGGATTGCTTGTGTTTACCAAAGAAATAAGAATCAGTACAAGAACAATATTGTTGCATGGAGCAAAATTGAAGATCTAAAGTTTCATTAAACTTTATTCATGCATATAATAATAATAATAATAACAACAACAACAACAATAATAATAATAATAATAATAATTTTAGACTAAGTCTATTTATCTTACATTTAACTACAATTACAAGAACAAATGTGAACTGGAACCAAATTCCATGTGTGTGTAACATAGTTGGTCAAATAAATCTGGTTCTGATACTCATTCTGGTTCATGATCACAACCAATGCCAGAAATTTAAGCTGAGATCATCTTATGTTGAGAAATGATTAAGTTGTAATTCATTTTTATTCATTTCATATTTTATTTTAAAGCATTTAAAGAAAAACAAAATCAATTTGTAAAAATGAAATATTACCTGTCTATGAAACCAGCAAATTGAATTGAAATGTCAATTCAACACAAACCCCCATCCTGAGAAGAACAACTGGCAACAGTGGAAAGGAAAACCTGCCTTTTAACAGGAAGAAACCTCAAGCAGAACCAGAACCAGGATGATCAGCTTTCTGCCACGCCTGAGTTGACATGAAAGAGACACAAACACTGATGGATTTGGACCAGTCAGTATGTCCTCCAGCAGTCTGAGCCTATAGCAGCATAACTAAAGGGAAAGCTCAGGTGAACCTAAACTAACCTGCGCAATAAGGAAAGTTTAAGTCTATTCTTAACAAGTTCCAAAAAAATTGATAGGTAAGTTGAAATCAATACAATACAATTATATACAAGCAGAAAACCTTCAATCACACCAACCCGCTCAAGTTTTAATACTTAAAGAGGCCCTTCCATTAAAATCAATTTTTCTGAGGTTTCTGTTGAATATTTTAGCTCCACAGGTGCTCTTACCTTCATAGTGGGTGTGAAAACAGGTCAACAACTTCTCTTTCAGTTTTAATCTCTCAAACTACGCAGGTGGAGATAACACCCGAGTTCTCCCGAGTTCGAACGGCCTGTATCTGTTTCATCACAACTCCTTTGTTCGTTAGTTTTCGGTAGCTCCTGCAGTTGAAATCACGCTTAGCATGTGGTTCACTAAAAAGCTGTAGCATAACGTAGCAAACAGAAAGACAAGACGTCTGACGTTGCCATGCACAGCGGGGGAGGAAACAGTATTCTTTGCTCTCATAGGCTAGTTTGTTAGCCAATCAGAGTCCAGCAAATTGGAACAAGGAATATGAAACCAGCTGCTGACGAAGCAGCCTGACGGAAGGAGAATTTTAGTCAGTGTTTCCTGATGTTTGTTAGATATAAAATGTTTCATATTACTGGTTAATGCTTAAGTAATAACCACAAAGTCCTGAAATTTGTATGAAATGGCCTCTTTAAATCATTTTATTCTTGTTTGATTTGGGGCGTCAACACTTTGCCTTTGTAACAAACCAAGTGTTTTTATTTGTCTTGACAGCAGGACAGATAGGAATCTGGACTCTTTCATTACAAGGTCATGTAGGTATGTGTAGAATGTGGTTTGTCACACCCTTTCTGAAACAAACACTGACTACGTTTACATGCAGCCAATATTCGGGCTATGGTCAGTATTTGGGTTTCTGAAATGTTCAGAATAACCCGTTTACATGCATAAGTAGAGAGAGTTACCCCTGTATACATGAAACTTGTAATAACCCGATTTAAACGCGCATGTTGGGGTAGCGTCATGACGTACGGACTACTTCAGGACACAATATGCATCATTTCCGATTCTTCTTCCTGTATCCAAGAACAACAACAGCAACATGCTAACTAGTTCGGAACAGATAGCGATCACCTTTGTTTTTGCTTTGTTGCAGGTACTGACCCACCAGCATCTCTTAACACGACTGTGCGTAATGGTCTTCATTAATAGGAGAGAACGTGAGCAAGAAATGGGAAATATAGCGGGAGCGGCATCTCGCCATGTTGACCTCGACTTGTTTACTTCCGGCGTACTGGCGCATAGTCTCTCTACTTAAAAGACTAAGATTCCTTGCAATTAGAACATGCGCTGAACACATGTTTTGATGGGGTTATGCCGATACGCGTTTGCACGACTAAATATTCAGGTTAGAAAAGGGTTACCCGAGGGGAAAAATTCAGGTTTTTTAGAGCATATTAGGGTTTTTGCCGATGTTTACATGGCCGTGCCAAACCGTATTATTATGAATATTCGGGTTTTAAAAGGGTTATTGGCTGCATGTAAACGCTTTTAGCAGCATTTCCTTTTAAATAGTGCAGATTTCACACTGGTGTGAATTAAGTGTGTTCTGTTAGGGAGATATAGGACAATAAGATCCATAATGCGAGATGGAGCTGGTTGTTTAGAGCTTTATATGTCCTAAGCATTGTAAATTTTATCCTTCAGCTTGACACTTCATCCTTGGGATCCCCCGACGTTCCCAGGCCATAGAGGATTTATAATCCCCCCAGAGAGTTCTGGGTCCTTCCGTGGTCTTCTCCCAACGGGCCAGAAATCCTCCATAGTGAGGCGTTCAGGATTCATATCAAATAAGATAGCTGTCAAAAAGGCGTGTGCATGATTTTAACATTCGTACTCGTATTTATGTCAATAAAAGTCTTGTACACAAAAATTCGAAATTCGACTCGGAATCGCATTATCTGGGTAGCTTAGTCGGACTATTCAAAGTCCAGTTTGGTTTGATTTCATTCCAACTAAGCCGTTTACATGCATTTCAGAAGTCCGATTTCAGTCCGACTAAGGCAATAAATCGAATTTCTCTGGCTGCATGTGAACGTACTGACTGAAGATAAAGCTCCAATCTGTTGGTCCATCTCTTTCTCCATCTTGTCATTATTTGTGAACAAGACACCCAGATACTTAAACTCCTCCCCTTGAGGCAGAGATGCCAACCTGAAGTGACTATT
>SSNP01000216.1:236832-259753 GCA_006937955.1 Pachypanchax playfairii | reverse complement strand
ACACACACACACACACACACACACACACACACACACACACACACACACTATCAGTGACCTTACGCAAAGCATGTGCTCTGTGGAACTTAAACTCTCTGCTTTATCACTCTTTGCATACAAACCTGCTCGTGTTATTGTGGCCATGCAATAACTTCTTTCTTTCTTTCACTCCATCAAAAGCTCCCTTTGTGGAATTACAGCTCCGTCCCCCCCTCCTCAATTTTCCAGTTTCCTCTGACTGAGTGATAGTGTGGGGGCCTGGCCACTCTGCTGTCATGAGGCCAGTGCTGAATGTCAGGTTATTACCCTCTAATTATCAATTACAGGGCTTGGCTTCCACACCTGGAGCAGGCCAGGCTGGGAATGAGCTCAGACCCATTAGGACGGACCTCCGGCTGGGCTGTTTATAGAGGGGGCTGGGCTCTGCACCTCTGGAGGTGTTAATGGGCCTTTCAGAGCTAATGTCAGCAGACTGATCCACTGGCGGTTCTAATAACAGAGAAGGTAGATCCATGCTGAAACACTGCTGGGATTGGAGAATTACGACAGGAATAGATCTGACCCACGTCTTTATGTGGTTTTCCACATTCATTCATTTTTATTTATCTAGCACCAGTTCATACAAACGTAATTTCAAGGCACTCTACAGAAACATAATTTCCAATTCATATCAATATTCCTAGTTCAAAATGATCTTTATGAAAATATTTCAATCAATAATAAAAAGTAATCAGATACAATCAATTATAAAATTTCAATTAAAATGGTAAAAAAAAGTCCTATAAAGAGCTTTATTGTCTGGATTTTCTTGCAGAACAAATTAATCTCAAGTTGATAAAAATAACAGAAAGAGAAGTAAATGGATCTAATATGAATATTTACATCATAGCCTATTAGAACACTCTACTGATTTTTTTTGAGATAACAATAATAAAATATCTGTGATTAACCTTACTTGTAAATGCATATTTCTGATGACAAGTACAGTATGTCCTGGAAACTTAATCTTGGATTGCTTGTGTTTACCAAAGAAATAAGAATCAGTACAAGAACAATATTGTTGCATGGAGCAAAATTGAAGATCTAAAGTTTCATTAAACTTTATTCATGCATATAATAATAATAATAATAACAACAACAACAACAATAATAATAATAATAATAATAATTTTAGACTAAGTCTATTTATCTTACATTTAACTACAATTACAAGAACAAATGTGAACTGGAACCAAATTCCATGTGTGTGTAACATAGTTGGTCAAATAAATCTGGTTCTGATACTCATTCTGGTTCATGATCACAACCAATGCCAGAAATTTAAGCTGAGATCATCTTATGTTGAGAAATGATTAAGTTGTAATTCATTTTTATTCATTTCATATTTTATTTTAAAGCATTTAAAGAAAAACAAAATCAATTTGTAAAAATGAAATATTACCTGTCTATGAAACCAGCAAATTGAATTGAAATGTCAATTCAACACAAACCCCCATCCTGAGAAGAACAACTGGCAACAGTGGAAAGGAAAACCTGCCTTTTAACAGGAAGAAACCTCAAGCAGAACCAGAACCAGGATGATCAGCTTTCTGCCACGCCTGAGTTGACATGAAAGAGACACAAACACTGATGGATTTGGACCAGTCAGTATGTCCTCCAGCAGTCTGAGCCTATAGCAGCATAACTAAAGGGAAAGCTCAGGTGAACCTAAACTAACCTGCGCAATAAGGAAAGTTTAAGTCTATTCTTAACAAGTTCCAAAAAAATTGATAGGTAAGTTGAAATCAATACAATACAATTATATACAAGCAGAAAACCTTCAATCACACCAACCCGCTCAAGTTTTAATACTTAAAGAGGCCCTTCCATTAAAATCAATTTTTCTGAGGTTTCTGTTGAATATTTTAGCTCCACAGGTGCTCTTACCTTCATAGTGGGTGTGAAAACAGGTCAACAACTTCTCTTTCAGTTTTAATCTCTCAAACTACGCAGGTGGAGATAACACCCGAGTTCTCCCGAGTTCGAACGGCCTGTATCTGTTTCATCACAACTCCTTTGTTCGTTAGTTTTCGGTAGCTCCTGCAGTTGAAATCACGCTTAGCATGTGGTTCACTAAAAAGCTGTAGCATAACGTAGCAAACAGAAAGACAAGACGTCTGACGTTGCCATGCACAGCGGGGGAGGAAACAGTATTCTTTGCTCTCATAGGCTAGTTTGTTAGCCAATCAGAGTCCAGCAAATTGGAACAAGGAATATGAAACCAGCTGCTGACGAAGCAGCCTGACGGAAGGAGAATTTTAGTCAGTGTTTCCTGATGTTTGTTAGATATAAAATGTTTCATATTACTGGTTAATGCTTAAGTAATAACCACAAAGTCCTGAAATTTGTATGAAATGGCCTCTTTAAATCATTTTATTCTTGTTTGATTTGGGGCGTCAACACTTTGCCTTTGTAACAAACCAAGTGTTTTTATTTGTCTTGACAGCAGGACAGATAGGAATCTGGACTCTTTCATTACAAGGTCATGTAGGTATGTGTAGAATGTGGTTTGTCACACCCTTTCTGAAACAAACACTGACTACGTTTACATGCAGCCAATATTCGGGCTATGGTCAGTATTTGGGTTTCTGAAATGTTCAGAATAACCCGTTTACATGCATAAGTAGAGAGAGTTACCCCTGTATACATGAAACTTGTAATAACCCGATTTAAACGCGCATGTTGGGGTAGCGTCATGACGTACGGACTACTTCAGGACACAATATGCATCATTTCCGATTCTTCTTCCTGTATCCAAGAACAACAACAGCAACATGCTAACTAGTTCGGAACAGATAGCGATCACCTTTGTTTTTGCTTTGTTGCAGGTACTGACCCACCAGCATCTCTTAACACGACTGTGCGTAATGGTCTTCATTAATAGGAGAGAACGTGAGCAAGAAATGGGAAATATAGCGGGAGCGGCATCTCGCCATGTTGACCTCGACTTGTTTACTTCCGGCGTACTGGCGCATAGTCTCTCTACTTAAAAGACTAAGATTCCTTGCAATTAGAACATGCGCTGAACACATGTTTTGATGGGGTTATGCCGATACGCGTTTGCACGACTAAATATTCAGGTTAGAAAAGGGTTACCCGAGGGGAAAAATTCAGGTTTTTTAGAGCATATTAGGGTTTTTGCCGATGTTTACATGGCCGTGCCAAACCGTATTATTATGAATATTCGGGTTTTAAAAGGGTTATTGGCTGCATGTAAACGCTTTTAGCAGCATTTCCTTTTAAATAGTGCAGATTTCACACTGGTGTGAATTAAGTGTGTTCTGTTAGGGAGATATAGGACAATAAGATCCATAATGCGAGATGGAGCTGGTTGTTTAGAGCTTTATATGTCCTAAGCATTGTAAATTTTATCCTTCAGCTTGACACTTCATCCTTGGGATCCCCCGACGTTCCCAGGCCATAGAGGATTTATAATCCCCCCAGAGAGTTCTGGGTCCTTCCGTGGTCTTCTCCCAACGGGCCAGAAATCCTCCATAGTGAGGCGTTCAGGATTCATATCAAATAAGATAGCTGTCAAAAAGGCGTGTGCATGATTTTAACATTCGTACTCGTATTTATGTCAATAAAAGTCTTGTACACAAAAATTCGAAATTCGACTCGGAATCGCATTATCTGGGTAGCTTAGTCGGACTATTCAAAGTCCAGTTTGGTTTGATTTCATTCCAACTAAGCCGTTTACATGCATTTCAGAAGTCCGATTTCAGTCCGACTAAGGCAATAAATCGAATTTCTCTGGCTGCATGTGAACGTACTGACTGAAGATAAAGCTCCAATCTGTTGGTCCATCTCTTTCTCCATCTTGTCATTATTTGTGAACAAGACACCCAGATACTTAAACTCCTCCCCTTGAGGCAGAGATGCCAACCTGAAGTGACTATTCCATCTTTTTCTGTTGGAGAACCATGGCCTCAGACTTTAGGGAGCTGACTCTCATCCCGGCTGGCATCCCCAAGCCCCCCCACCCCCCGGCTCTAGATGGGTGCCCCAGTCTCCCTATCCTGGGCGAGATTATCTGCCTGTCGTTTCTGAGTCTCATCAAGGTATTTGAAACACTCTTAGTCTGACCTCTCACCTGAGGCCATGGGAGACCCCACGAGGGGCTTATGTCCCAGACAACACAGCACTTAGTATCATGGGGGTACTCAAACCCCTCCACCACACCGAGGTGGCAGTTCAGTGGGGGATCAATTTCATATTCTACATTTTAGAGTCACTGAGTTGTGGGCGACAATAACAAAAAACAGTTAAGCTACACATTTACAAGAGAAGAAATACAGCAGGATGTATTTCATTCAACTCTGATGTGACAGTTGTCTCATGGTGTTTTTAGATCTGTCATTTCAGAATGTTGCTGAGATGAATCAGGGAATTTCCTGAAATGTGAAACACTAAAACCTGCCGACAGAAAGGTCTTTACCAAACAAGCTGAAAAAGGCTCAGTTACTCTGGACGTCTGTGGGGAGCAGAGGACAGGTTCGTATCAGCACAGGAGTCATGTGACTATTTTGTGATAGCGGCTGGATCACCTCTCTTCACAGGATAGCAGCGGTGCTAGGAGGATCAGTCAGCAATGATGATGTCACCAGATTGTGAAAGTTGAAGGAGGTAATTAAGTTGAGATGCAGATCCAGATGAGAGATTTAACTGTGTCTGTGGGAGTAACGTTATCATGGGAGAAACAACAAGGAGAGCTGTAGCATGGAGAGCTAGCATCACTGCTGAGCAACAAGATTTCACATCAGTAATACAATCCAGGTTTATACATGGGAAATCCAATCCAAACAATCCAAGCAGATAAATCCAATTCTCCATCCAACTCAAATCCAATGTACGAAACCAGAGATCACTTACAGCAAACAGACTGACAGGCAGGGACAAGACAGATGTATTTACACTGTCCAAATCTAGGTAGGCAGAAATAGAGTTGATTTCCAAAGGGCTGAGGCATAAAGGCAAAATCTGGGATTGTCCAAGGTCAGATTAACTATGAGCGACTGGCAAAAAATATAGAAGGCAAGGGTCAAGAAGCCTGAAACATTCAACTAATAACTGTGAACACTGACAGGATTCAGCTGAGCAGAGATAAACACAGGATAATCAAATGGAGCAGCATTTATTACATTTAATCATAATTCAGAATCAGGATTTGAGAGATTATAACACCAAAATGTACAGGTGCAAAGACAAACATACTTCTTATTGCATTACTAGCGTGTGCTCTGTGTGCACAATTACCCACAATGCATTTAGAAAAGTATTTAAATAACACTGAGTTCTTTGTATTGTATCTTTCTCTATGTACAAATTGTATTCTTCATGTAACATGTCATTCTTTTAAAGCTGCTTATTTTTTCCTTCCAGAAGAAAAAAAAAACCTGCTTATCGAGCGTGACAGAAGACACGGGCTGATCAATGCCACGCAGACGCTTTGGTCTCGTTCCTCTTTTCACGTACTGGGATGCAGTAAAATAGATTTTCTTTTCTCTCCTGAATGCAAATAGATTGACTGGGCCTCTTTCGATCACAATGGAAGCTCTTTCAAGCCCATCTTGTCTGCACTCTAGTCAACTGTTACTGTCATTTAGGTGAAGCAGTCGGCTTACGGCAGCCGAGCACCCAATCATTCAGAAGATTGAAATGAAAATGAGACATTTCTCAAAATAGCTGCGGTGTGGGGTTTGGGTTGGGGGGGCAATCGACGGAGGATTGAGGGTGACGGGGGTGAAGATTCCTGCTCTGACTTTGTATGTGCTTCAGAGCTCGCTGAGTGTTGAACGTCTTTGTTGTGCTGATATGTCACAGGTGTTATGATGAATTGTGAAACCTGTGTGTGCGCAGGATTAACTCCTACGACTGGTTCAAACTGTGAACATGGCACGTGCGAAGACACACGCACACATGTGGCACATCTGTATTATTGTATATCTCAGATCCCCTCCTTCACCTACTTGGTCTTCCTGATAGTGTGTGTATTTGCATATTGGGGGGACATGATGCGAAATGAGCAACTAAGACCATGTCCACACATAGCCGGCTTTTTTTATAAACGAATATTCTACCCCTCCGTCTAAAACAAACTGAGTCCACATGCAACCGCAGATTGCGTATTTATAAGCATGCCAAACCATTAGGTGGCAGTAGTTCCCCATATCCTATCCATTCCTATCCAATCAGAATGACTTTCCATTTCTTGCTGTCACTTCCAAAAAATAACCAACATGGCGTCCGCCTCGTTTGTTTGGACTGATAGCGAGGCAGAACTGCTCCTAAGTGTAAGTTTGGAGTATAAAGTTAACAAAACACAGGAAAATGAAGACTGGGAGTCGCGTCAGAGCAAATATGCGGACATATTGCTGCTGGACAATCGAGAGCGCTAACGCGGTTCTCAGGGGATCCATGTCACTTCGAAGTGTAAACACATGTCGCACACATATGATGTCGGAGCAAATTTGTTGCTGTCAGTGATGTAATGCAACCGAAAACCCCGGTTACTTATGTACACATGCTAATGGTGAAGCTGGAGTATTCGCAAACCTCCACTTTGGCTGGAGTTTTTTAAAGTATTGTTTTTTTGTTTTTTTTGGATGACAGGCATAAACGTTGGAGAATACCACAGTTTAGACAAATACCCGGCAACGTGTGGACTTGGCCTAAGATGAAGCTGTTATCCTCTTATTTAAAGGGGGTCCATGAGGACTAGAAGACAGCAAATGTGCTTTTTTCATCTTAATTTTTCTCTAAAATAAAGATTTTTTTCTTCAATTATTTAAAACCTGAATCATTAAAAACACACTGGTGAGTCAGCTTCTTTCATAGTGTAACAAGCAGTTTCCTTCCAATAAATCCAGGTACAATAAGAATAGAAGAGTTCAGACCACCTGGTAATTCTTTATAGCTCACTGTAAAGAAGCAGGATATGATTTCACAGGTTTCTTCACCAAGTTGTCTGTTATACATCAACACAGGAGTGGTTCATGGTCAATACCGCCAACACAGGTGGGGCAGACAGAGACTGGGTCGAGATTTCTGGTTCGATTACTGTCGTCCAAACTGGTGAGAAAATCTAGAGGATGAGGCGTAAGGCGAAGTCTAATAGGTGATCCAGGTCAGTATGCCTAAAAGGGAAAAAACACAAAAGAGGCACAAAAAATCCGCCAGGAAAAAAGGCACTAGCTAGGAGTGGACTGATTACAGTGGCAGCAGGTGAGTGAGATGAGTGCTGATGATGATGGTGCAGCAGGACAGAGGTGAGTGAAAACATGGCATATCCTTTAAGTTTAAGAGTCTAGTGTTTTATAGCTCAGATTCAGGAGTTGTTTGGAAGTTTTGGGTTTCTGGTTTGAAAAAAAAAAGTGGAGAAAAAGCAGTGAAGACTTGAGGAAAAATTATGAAAGACCCTCAGCTATCCTGAAAAACTGTTGATTAGATCTCTATAAAAATATATAGAAGAGCGACTATGACACAGTGTTTTTGAACATACAGTAGTTTGCAAATAAAAACTCACTTTTATGTAGTTTTCCACAATCAAACAATTTTTTTCAGCTAATATTTGTGCTGACGTGATTTTTACAGGGAATTTCCACAAATGGAGGGAATGTTTTTGTTGTTTGTTTTTCTCACAGGACTTATTGACAGCCGGATAAAACATCAACGTGTTCTTTTTTTATTGGCTGCAATAAAACTATGACTTAACCCGAGAAAAGATAATGAGCCGTGATCAGACGTGAGCATTACTGAGTCCATTATAATAGCTGAATAAAGAGCACGATGAATCGCCATGTCCTTTTACTCCTGATCACATTCAAAGTTTCAAGCCGTGACTCATCTTGACAACCATTAGTAAATGTTGCCATGATGAGTCCACATGGAGCGCACTTATCCTCCCACTCCGTTCCGCCTGTTGGGCTTCACAGGGGGGAAGTGGGGACATGTGCGCTGACGCAAGCCTCGCTCTCTCCTGGGCAGCCATGCAGGTAAATAAACTGATGACTGTGTGTAGAGGAAAGGCGTCAGCTGCACAGATGAAAGAGCCTGTTTATGTGTGATAATGCGTCTGTAAGAAAACTGCTGGTACTGGTCACGTTTGTCAGGGAGCACCAAGCCAGGATCTCATTCAGTTCTCATAAGGCCACCAGATATAAGCAGTGAGAGGAAAAAGACACAATGTGACCTTCATTCAAACTCCTCTACTTCCTAACACCATCATCCAGCTGACATTGTATATTAACATGAGTTTTTCTGTGTGACTTCCTGCAAGAGACAAAGTATAACACAAATATAACCAACCCCAATATGTTACATATATTACACATTATGCAACACTGTTATACAAGAACATACGAGCAATGTGAGATTGAACTGTAGGAAGTAGAACATTTGAGGTTAACATACAACTAAACAGAAGTATATGCTGTTGACTTTAACTGTAGTATTTAACTGAAACACGCTTCAGTGAACTGAATCTACAACAGCGCATGATGCACAAGCACCAGTTAGTTGCAGTTTATCCACAAAAATAGATAACAGCATTTAACTACACATGGATGCAAATAATCCACTCAAGCTACAATTTACATGTGAATAGACGTGTGCTAATCGGTCACATATCTATAGCACCATTCCAACGGCGATGACATCCTCGTCTCACCACTACTTTACACTGCAGCATCCATCAGAAGACAGAATAGAAAACAACTAACTACATTTATACAAACACTAAACAGACTTAGAACCACAGGCAAAATACTCCTGGGCATGGAATCAGATCTGCATTGATCCTTATGAATCCTGTGCTTACCAACAGGATCAAGTGTTCTGTGAACAGTGAACACACCTGGGAAAAATGAAAATCTGAGGTGTATTTTTATGTTTCTTAGTTAGGACAATGTCCTATTTATTTATATAGATGGAGCGGGACTTAAAATTAACACTGTGGTCAGCTGTGGCGTTCTGTTTTTGGGTCTACATTTTGAAATAAGTTGATGATTTTTGTTTGTGGTATTCATGATTTTAAAATAACCAAGAGGTTAATGTTGTTTTCCTGAGGTTGTGATATGGTACCTCATATGGCACCTCAGTTAGATGATTATCTTGTCAGATCATGTATCATTATGTTTTTCATACTCCTTTTGTGTCTAATGTTTATATTTTTGCACTTTTGCAGCAGTCAGTTTGTGGGGTTTTCTTATAGGAATAGTTTTGTTCTGTGAAAAGAAACAATTCATGTCTAAACTATTGTAAAGAACTCTTTAAACAGCCTCAGTTTGATGAGCCAACAGATATTCTGTTACTATCCTGCAACAACTCTAGTTTCTGCAGAAGTTATTTTGTTTAAACATGTAATTTTTACATTTAACAGTTATTCAGGCAAAAATTAAATATTCATGCCAGAAGTGCCCCAGGCTACACAGTACACAGTAAATCAAGGTACTATCTGATGTTTCTATATGTATGTTGTAATGTTGGGTGTTGACACGTTGATGTGAGCATGTCATGCTGTACTTGAAACCAATTCCACCAAATAAATGAATCTGAATCTCACCAATAAACATTTTTTGGAAGTGACAGTGTAATTTGAAATTGGAGCATTGTGAAGGAAGTAACAGAGTTTGCATGAAGAGCTTTTAAAGTCTCTCTGACATACATTTTTATGTTATTTTATTACTTCATATCAATCAATATGACATTCGTGGATACTTTTCCATACAAACCGGGATGCTCAGATTTCCAGTAATAAAGTCTCAAACATGCATATTTATGGAATATCACTGAACAGTTTTTAGAAATGCACATTTACCGTAAGTAAATGTGCATTTACTGGAAGTGATGAAAAGCTAGAATGGGAGAAGTAAACAAGGTAATTTACTATGGCAGAAAATGGAAAATCAGATCAAGAATCTGTTGTTTCTGAGTGTTTCTCTTTTTTCTGGATGAGAAATTGACTTAGAAGAAAAGACAATGTGAAGAGAACCTGCACCACTGTACATGTTCCACAGGCTTCAAGTTCTGCAGCTCAAATACAGTCAGTCTCAGTGTCATTGTGGATGCAAATGAAAATTACGAATAAACAGCCAGATCAGAACAGCAGAATGAGAGGAAGAAAAAGAAAAGAGACCGAAGTTCACTAAAAAATCTCTCATGGAGTTTTTTAGGTCAGATCCTGATGTGCACATGTGCACGACTCTGGTGGCACTGTAAGTATTTCTCTCTCTGATTGTCTGTGTTTTCACAATCTGTAATAAATGACTAAATAGAATTGTAGACACACGTGGGCGAGTGTGTGTATGTTTGGTTACAGCTGTAAAAAAGTAATGTTCAAAACTCGTCCTCATGATGAAATTGAGACTCAAACATTCATATTTGCCTCATGAGAGTCAAACAACACAAATTTGCTCCTTGTTTCTTTTAACACAGTTATAATGCTTCAAAATTGTTTCTTGAGACCTGAGCGTGTCATAGATGCTTTGATTTTTTTAAAGAAGCCCTTCCATTAAAAACAGTTTTTCTGAGGTTTCTGGTGAATATTTTAGCTCCACAGGTGTTCTTACCTTCATAGTGGGTGTGAAAACAGGTCAACAACTTCTCTTTCAGTTTTTATCTCTCAAACTACGCAGGTGGTGATAACACCCGAGTTCTCCCAAGTTCGAATGACCTGTATCTGTTTCGTCACAACTCCTGTGCTTGTTAGTATTCATCAGCTTCCACAGGTGAAACCACGCCTAGCATGCTGCTGGCTGAAAGCTGTAGCATAAGACGTAGCAAACATGAAGAGACTCGGTGTGCTGTTGTCATGCGCAGCGGGGCAGGAAGCAATATACCTTGCTTTCGTAGGCTAGTTTGTTAGCCAATCAGAGTCCAGCAAATTCGAATAATGAATAATAATGACTTGGAGCCCGAAGCCTGACGAAACCAGCCAAATTTTAAAGCAGACAGATTGAAAGGTCTGTTAATCAGTGTTTCCTAACGTTTTTTAGATATAAAATGTTTCATATTACTGGTTAATACTTAAGAAATAACCACAAAGTCATGAAATGTGTATGAAATGGCCTCTTTAAAGTGGAGTTTTAAGATGTTAGCAATCCTTCTGGCTCCTGCTCAGATTATCTGTTATTTTATCAGTCTGGTTAAAACTAATCTCTGTTTTGTCAAACTGAGGTCATTTTAAGGGCTACAGTATTTACAACAGATAAATGTATCGATTTTTCAGAGTCTTTCTACACAAAGTCTCTTCTTACCATCTATTGCTTTTCACCAAGTATGTTTTCATTTCTTCATTTTTGTGTGTAACATTTTAACTGTTTTTGATTTCTTGCTCATAATAAAATTTATTTGTAACTGTTTAGTTTTACCTTATGTTGTTACTTTTTATCTTTGCTGTGCACGTGTTTAAGTAAAAAACACTATTCAGTGTTGAGAATATTTATGTAAAGGTGGGAAAACACAAACACACACACATCTCGGGGCTCTCAATAACACAATAACTGACAATTATAACAATATATCAATTACAGTGTATCTTGAGTGAACAAAGTGCTTCGTTGGGGGTGCAATCCCTCCCAGCCTTGAATCCAAATCTTTATCACCTCAAATAAAAAGCACTTGTAACATCACAACGCCTATCCGCCATTATCCCTTTTAACCATTATTCATCTCCAATAAGCATCGCTGCTCCCCTCGGGGTGACATGGCGAGGTTTGCAGCAGCAATTCACTCCTAATCAGACTCTGTTTGCCTCTTTGGCCGTTTTGTCCTCTTGTTCTGTTTTAAAGGCGCTGCGCCTCAGGCACAGCTGACTGAGACCGGGCCCCCATAAGAGACACTGAGGCTCGCTCCGCAGGGAGGAGTTCCTAATCCAGGATTATTCTTCCAGACCTGTAGCCAGCTGGATTAAGGGATAGTCAGTGGAAAAGGGCACCGTCAGCGCTCTTTCCTCTGCAGCTCAGTGGATTAAACTCACACAGACTCTGAGTTGCCGTGCAGAGAACCTCGTTGGTCCCTTACTCTGGAGCACCATACATGGAAGACGAAGGGGAGAATGGTTGAGTGCACACACTCAAACATAAAGTAGAGTTGATTTTTCCATTCTTAACTTGGAGCAATAGGTTGTTCCAAACGGCACTAAAAAGATTTCCACAATAAAAGCTTCCTCTCAAAGTCAGACAGGTGATTTACAAACTCACTCCAGCCATTTGCTGCAGAAATTGTGCCTATTTTTACATTCTGATTTTTGTGTGTGAGAACAAACAGAGCATGAAGTCAGCTGCTGTTGGTTTTGCGCTACTATATCTTGTGTTGATTGTGGTTTTTGTGTGTGAAACTTGAGTTTACTGATCAGAGCAGCAGAGCAGATACCTCGGCCAGTCTCTCCAGCCCATAATCAGTTACTATTGATTGTGAAGTATTCAGTGGGAGTAAAGTCTCAATGCTGCTGCTGACGAATCGATCTGGGCCCAGCACTGAGCCTTTGTGTGACCGACATACAGGAATGTGGATGGAAGTGTGCAGTGTTTGCTTTTTTATGCAAGAAAAAAAAGAACATCTTATTTAGATTTACTAGTTATTTTTACCTTTTTCTCTCGTTTAAAAACTGAAAAGCTGCATGTTGAAACAAATGCACGTGTGTGCTGGGGATCGTAGCTGCCACATTACTTTCCCATCAACCGACATACCATCAACTTACCGCAGATAAAGAGGCCATATTGAAATTGCCAGGTACCTAATTTGGTCTTTGTCACACATAATTGAAATCACTCATCCCTGCCCCCTCCCACGAACAAAAAGGAAAAACAGACAGGGATGAGAGAAGAGGGGGAGAGGAAGAGAGATAATTGCCTTAAAAGGCAGTGGGCTGTTCAGAAGGTGACGTCTCATTCCCAGCAGCGTGCTGGCAGATGATACGGTAAAACCCACATCTCAGATCCATCTGAAGAGAGCTGGCTCTCTATGGCTTTGGTGTGATCGCTCCAGCTGTCTCGTTTAGTTCTGTGCACGTCTCATGCACGTGTGAATGTGTGGAGCTTCCGAGGTGGAGACGCAGAGACATGCAGCATCCATTTTCATGCAGTTTTCTTGTTTTTTGTCCTTCTTCTCTTCAGTTTTTCCAGCCTTCAGCTTCCTGTTGCATCCTCTCCCATCGTTTTATCCCCTCTTCTCCTCTCCATCACTATCTCTCTCCATCTTCCTGCATCACAGTGTTCCCTTCCCCCAACTAGACTGTCAGGCTTGTTGGGTGTGTGTGTGTGTGTGTGTGTGTGTGTGTGTGTGCTCCCAGCTGGGGGCAGCAGTAGGGAGGGATGTTCTTTGGGGAAATGGAGGACGATATGCAGTCTGCTCTTCTTGGAAAACCATCAGTTTATCATCTGCTCGTCTCTCTCTGTCCTTTGTTAGTTCAGAATGTCCCTCCTTCTCTCTATTTTCATCTGAATCCTTGAAAATTTGTTTAAATCTTCATTGCTTTTTTTTTTCTTCTCTCACAGTGATTTATGGCTTTCTTTCTGGTGTCCTCTCAGCGTGTGCCTCTCCCCCCCACAGAGCAGGTTTTCCTCCCATCACCTCTCTCTCCTCACAGGATCTCCAGTCTCTTTCAAGCCCAGCCCTCTATTTATCTTCTCTTCTTTTTTTTTAAAGAAGAGCCGCGAGCTCCCTTTCAATTATCTTCCCCCCTCGTCCTCCCAGCAGTTGCTGGAAGACAGTTTTTCTCTGCAAATATTTGCTTTTTTCACAAACATGCCATCATTAAGCACCCTGCGAAGGTGTGGGCACGGCGCTGTTAATTGCGCCTCGGCGAGGCCCTCTCCCGCATTCCTCGCCTTCGCGGGAATCTGGCAGGAGCTCAGACGAGGAGCAGACGTCTGGGTCAGGGCGGGCTCAGGCAGAGAACAACCTGAGAGGAAGAGGAAAGGACGAGGAAGACAAGGAAAAATGGACATTTACTGAAGCTCTTATCCTGCAGAAGTCCAGACAAACTAAACCTCATGATGTCTGTTGCTTTGTGGGCCTGGAAGCACCTGAGCGGATGTAATTGAAACTATGCTGAAAACATAAAAAGTACCTGACCTTTTCAAGGGTGTCAGTGGACATTGAAACACACATTCTGTCACGATGTTTGTCGATTTTTACACCCCACAGCTTTGACAAAAAACCAAATGAGCCGCTTATGCACCAAATGATGTGGTATGATCAGAAACAATGAGCTGTGACATCTGTGAGAATTATTTATATTAAACAATAAGGTTTTGAAGAAACAGCTGAAAAAATAATGCTGAACTTCACAGAAACATCCTTCAAAATTGAATCAGAATAATTCTTACGTTCTTTAAATATTTATCTACACAACGTTCATCTGACAGTTGGAGATGTCTCAAACTCTGACTCACTCCTGCAGCGTTTTTAGTACAAACTCTACATTAAAACTTGTTCAGAGACTTTAAACATAACATCAATGTTTCCAGACAGTAATTGTTTATCTGAGGCCCACGTTTCACGCAGCGTTCCTGTCTGATTGTCGTTAAGATTGCCCTCAGAAAGTGACCAACACAGGTGTGTGGTTACCATGGTGACCTTAACGAGCCACTAGCTGCAGCTTTAACATTGTTTTGATCTCTTCGTGCAGTTTAAATCTAGTTTTCTTCTATTGTTCTTACCTGCAGCTGATTCTTCCTGTTTTCTCTTTTGGATTTGCATGAACTGAAACATATGTTATTTATAAAAGACGTTATCTCTGTTATTAGTGCAGGCAGGCAGAATCAAAGTGTGTGTGTGTGTGTGTGTGTGTGCGTTCCCTGAGGGAGTTCAGTTGTCGATTCTTGTACAATTGGATGAGGACCAAGAGGCCGGCATGAAAAGAGGGATTAAAGTTCGTTTCAGCTCGGAGCTGGTATCTGTAGCAAGATTGCCTTAATATGGTGAACAGCAACTGCTTTGTTTCAGGAGAGGAATGTTGCCAGGTCCAGCTAAAATAAAGACAGGCAGCCATTTCCGCTGGCACAGGCGGAGGGGGGGGGCGCTTGGTCAGATTGGCAGAGCGTCTCTGAAGGACGGAAAGCAGCTCAAAATGCCACCTAAAAAAGGTCATATACAGTTGAGTGAGGACAGACTATTCTGTAATCTGCAGTCGCTGGAATAGTTTTACTTCTTGCAGTTTGGAAATCGTTTTAATTTGAATTAGCAACAATCTAAAAGGACATGTTTTATACAAATGTACATTTCTAGGGGATTTTATTTGACAGGAACGTTTGAGACGCTCAGCAGGATCTGAAAGAGCAGGTTCAGATAACTCTGGTCTGATTCTGGTCTCGGGGCCTGATCAGAAATCTGGATCTAAACTCTTCTCCTGTTGTCCCTCAGTGCTGTAATGAACTCAGCAGAATTCCAAAACACTTGACCTACATGTGCCTCTTCTGCTGGAGTCATGTTGTTTTTTCCATTTCTTGATCGTTTTTTAACCTTCTATTACAAAATGTGTGTATTCATGTATTACTTCCTGCACCTGCACCACGTTCACGTTGAAAACTTGAAGACAGAGGATCGCTTCAGAGCTTCAGATTCAATATTTCCATATTCAGCCATTGTTTTTGAGAATATCTGTGAAATTCCTGTTGCAGGCAGACACGTTAACCCCTCCTCCCCATATGAAATATTGACCTCCACCACAGCTCAACACAGCAGCTACGTGTTGTATTTGTCCTCAGTCTGTCCCACTGTTATCTCCCTCTGTCTGGCAGGAATATTTCCATATATCTGGCAGATATGAAGCAAAAGGAGACTCATATTTTACCTCCAGTCGTTCTAACAGGTCTTTGTTTCTTCGAAAAACCTCCTTCTATTTCATATTTTCACTCTTTTCTATGAATTTCTTCACACATCACTCCAACCTTTGGATTGAAAACCCTCTTTTCTCCTTCTCTGTCACTGAGACCCGTGTTTGAATGTGCAGGTGTGTGTAGGTGGAGAGACGCTGCCTCTTTTTTCTCAGATGCCTCATTATTTATCTCCTGCCTTTTCCTTTTTGCCTTAACACCCTAAAAAACACCCCCCCCCCTCCTCCTTCTCTTCTTCTCAGTTTTCTGTTTCTTTTCCACAGGTGAATTTTCCCTTCAGTCTCTTGTCCCCCCACCCTCCCTTCTCCTCCCCACCCTCGCTTCTCCTCCCCTTCTCTCTGCCTGCTTTCCAGAGAAGTCAACCTGTTATTGGCAGGGTCTATGAATAGAACAGGGCTGGAGCTGTGACCCACTCACCTCCCTAATATTGCTCATGTATTGTTCTTGCCTGAACTACTTTAATATAGTCTCCGCTGTGCCCCCCTCCCTCCCACCCACCCTACAAATCCAGACCAGTTTCAGTATAAATTCGTCTGACACATAATAAAGTGCTTATTAAAGTTAAGATCCTCCAGATAAAACCTAAACAGAGTTTTTATTTGTAGTTATTTCAGGTGGTTTACATCATCTGTCTGTCGACTGGCTGGAAAACGTGTTACTCTACAAACAAACAGCTTCACCCAGAATTTTCTGGAAATCCAGGAACAATGCGTGCTGTATATTTTGCTCAGCAGTCAAAGCTGCGTCGCACCCAGATGCAACACCTAGATAAGGATCCGCTGCCATCAGTGTCATCATTCCTCCTGTATCGCTCCTAGAAACACTTCTTTAAAAAAAAACCTGTTTCTAATGCAGCGAACGACGGCATCCTCCTCCTCACAGTCTTCCTCTTCGATGCCACCGCTTCAATAATACACCAGGGATGAGGAGCTTAGCAGTGACAGACCCCCAAATCCCCTCTTTCCACAGTACTGATTTCTGAATTAAGGAGCAGAGATTTCCACACCTTTGAATTGCATTGTGTTCTGGGGATAACATAACTTTTTATGCATCTTTTCCTGCTGCATCTCCCGATTTACACCATTTTAAAGAGATTCTGAACAGACGGTGGGTAAAAACAGGAGGATTGTTGTCATAAACTCCCTTTGTGGAGGGTTTTAAAGCCTCATCAAATAGAAAATAACGTATTTCAGTTCCTGAAAACCACGTGCTGTAAAGAGAGAGTGAATTTTTATATTCTTTTTAATCACTCATCCTTAAATTCTGAATGCTCGTGTTAGTTGGACAGATGTTGATTGTTTTCATTCCAGTTTGATAAAAAAGACTCCTTCCTTTCCATCCTCCCATTTTCCCGGCCACTCCTTTTTCCCTCACCCTTGTGTCCTCCAGAACCCTCCACGCGTCCTTCATCCTTTTGGGAATTTTTTCCCCCTCTCTCATTCCAATGCTGCAACATTGTATTTTGGCTTTCTAGGTTCCGCATTCTTCCGTCCGTTGCAGCATACCAACCTGCCTGTCGGATTTCTGGAAACATTCCTGACCCCGTCATTATCCACTCATATTTCACACAAACAAACACAGACAGAAAGAGACAAAAAATTTACAGATTGGGGTTTTAGTCTTTTATTACCTCTGAGGAAAGGTTTATTGTTTTTTATTGCAGGGAGTTCAAATGATTTACAGACGTTCAGAAATCTGCATATCATAATTTTAGGAGATTTGTTTATATGGTTTATGGTTTTTTTGTCTCATTTCACATTTACTTGAAAATTGATTTTTAATTAGCTGGAATTTGTTGGAATAGAATTAATGAGCCAGTTGTGAATGATTAAAAATAAATTTGTAGACGTGGATTTTTAATCATTTATTTAAAGAACAAAAAAGCAGTTTTGTTTTTCTGTACTGAAGGAACTAGTTAGTGTTCTTTATGTATGTGGAGCAGACACATTAATGCTCTCTCTGACGCTTGCACACATACTCACACAACCTACCAGTTGGCAGTGGGTGTTAATTGTGTTGGGCCTTGGGGCAAAAATAACATTGCACCAAAGACACAAAGACAGAGAGTGTTCTGTTTTACAGCAACAAGCTCCTTTTCTATGGAGACAAAACAACACTTTTATGATAGAATCAAAGAATCAACTATAGCGTCTTTAAGAACGTGTAAATAATTATGGAGTTTGTTTTATATGCTGAACAAGCAGGAGGGTGATACTATGTCTTTTGTTCAGGTTATGGTTCTTTTCTCTTCTTTGCAGCCTCTGTTCCCCTGTGAATCCCAACAGACAGTGTTTTCAGGACTATATGATTGTTAATTGCTAATTAGGCTGGTGTTACAACAGACCTCTGTGCAAGGTGATGGCTCTATATCGTTGTACAAAGAATAATTACAATGAAAGGTGCTGCAGGAACGTGTCCTTGTCTGTTCTCTGTGTGGATGAAATATTAAGATTTCAGACATGTAGGGCCCTACCTCCTGGCTCAGTGTCAGTCAGCTGTGATACGGCTAATGTGAAGATCTGAAAGTAAGAAAAATCCAACCTGTACTATACTTTTTATCATATTTTTATCATCTTGTAATTCAGAACTTTTAACATGGAGTTCTTTAAAAACAATGAACATTTTTGAACCATTAATGCCTCACCAGTTGTAGGTAGCTTATTGAATGACCTCAGTTTGGAGAAATAGAGGTCAGCTCTTACTGGATTGATGAGCAAACAGCTAATCCAACCGAGCCAAAACCAAAATGGATCATTGTTATTCCAGCAGAAATATGATGACATACCTGCAGGAAATGCTCCCGGCTGCACCACAACTGCTACAACTACACTCTCAGAAATAGAGGTACGAGACAAGTACATTTTTGTACCTATAGGTAAATTGTTCCCAAAAGTACAATATTGGTCTTTAAAAGGTCAAAAATGTCCCTCTGAGGGTTCAAATTGATATAAAGTACAAATTTGTACCATTTCAACTGCACCTGCAACCCTGGTCAAGGCTGGTTAATCTCAATTTTATTAAGTTTCATCCATTATTTTCAATATTATGTTTCAGAATGTTGGTTTTAGACTTCAAAATGTGTCATAATTTTACTGTTTTAGTGGAAAAACTTCATAAGGTACAAAAATGGACCTGGACTACAGGGTACACCCCCAGCGACAAGAAGGGTACAAATATTAGTTTGGACTATAGGGCTAGCTGTAAGATCAGACTCGCTATTGGCTTGTTGTCCAATTCAGAACAAATCTCTGTATCTTCAAATAAAGGTCTTTCAAAAAGTTATCTACAAGTTAAAATGTTAATTGTTCATAATTCCACTTTAAAGAATTTGAACTGTTGCTTAATTTATAATGATTTGCTCAGTGTAACTTTCTGATTGAACATTATGTGATACATTTGCTTTGTAGAAATACTTGGTGAAAAACTAAAGCTTCCAATGAACATGTTTTTATTTGCACATCTTGAGATCAAATAGTAATTAATTAAATTACAAATGGATTTTTCTAACTGAGTTGCAACTCCTGTCTCAGAAACGTCAATCTTTAACTCCATTCTTCATAAAAATGATCACAGAAGGATGTGTTTATGTGTCGGAGTGGAAAAAAACAAAAACCTCCACAAAGGACCAAAACAGGTAAAACTCTTAGAGATCATCTCATGAGATAACTGTTGCTCTCTTCATTTGTATTGTCGCTCTTACACTACACACACACACACACACACACACACACACACCCACACCCACACACACACACACATCCCCCATGTTGTTGTTCTGTCTGTGATGCATGTGTGTGTGTTTGAGGTTTGGGGCTGCAGCGAGCTGAGAGGCTTGTCTGCGGGTTGAACTGTTCAGCAAACACATGTTGTTCTAATAGATTGAATATGGCTGTAAATTACAGTCAGCAGAGTGCTGCAGTATCTGTGCCACTCATGTGGAAATGAGAACCACTCCAAAGCCTTTTCACTGCGTTTTCACAATTTCATCACTCTGCATCTTCATTTCTAGCTACATGTTTCTGTTAAATAGATTTTACATTTTACACACTTTAGATGTTGGATTTTACAATCTGAAGCAGGTTGAATGACTTTCATGTTGGACTATAATTAATTTCATGCTTTAGTTTAATGTATGTTTAATTAATCAGACCACTGATCAACAATAATAGCTCATAAATGTCACTTAACATGTATTCATCTGTCATTTTTAGACTCTGATATTGAGGTCGAGTAACATTCATGAGATTTGGGTTGTTTGAGCATTAATCAGCACACATGGTGACATAGATTTTCAGGTGTGTGTAATTATTGTGAAGGTGTGTGTTGGTGTTTGTTTAAACTGTTGAGCGTGTGAGTGGGGGTAAAACACATCAGCAAATTTGAACCTGCGCCTCTGCCTCATTAGGCCTGCCTTGGTTGCCATGGTTGTCTATTAGAGCTGTGGAGATTAAAGTCTCATTTCCATGTGAAAGAGGAGAGCGGTGAGGGAGTGCAAACTAGTGCTCTCAACTCGCTCGAGTGTATTCTAGAGAAGAGGGTCACACGGCCCTCGGGCGAATGTTTGCTGGAGCTTTAGCCAACGTTTTAGCCTTTTATTTGTGTGCCATTTGTCTCAAAATGCTGCATCAGTCATCGTATTCGACACGTTACTTTTTTAATGCTGTTAAATAGTTCGAACCAGCTTCTAGCTATTATGAGAGAGCGCCCGTGTGGCTTGTGGTTTGAGACTCTCATCCTGTAATTTGCAGCATGTGAACTATTTTGCTTCTCCTCGTGTTTCCTGTCTGTCTGTAGCATCAAAAAGGAGCAAATTGCTTCATAAATAAAAACAAAACAAAAAAACATTAGAACACTGCTGGTTGCATGCATGCAGTCGTGTAATGATTTAAATATTAGGATTTAGATCAACTGAAACAACTTTTGTCTCATAGAGAACAGGTACCAAAATAAATTCTATTTTAGGATGTTTAGACATGTTGACACTGTCACAGAGGTGTTAATTATTCTGTACAGTGACGACTCTGCAGCAGACGACCCAAGTCAGTTTAGTGTTTCAAACCTTTTGGAATATTTTTGTTTGCAGAGTCAATAATGCAAAACTGTGTATTTTAAACTAAGCTGTTATATGTTTCTCAACCCTAAGGGTACTTAAATTAAACATACTGTGAAATAATAAATAAATGTTGTGATCCTGATGATCACATGTCCTGATGTCCAGGTCTCAGTGGGCCCTGCTGGTCTCAGAGACCTGTAAAAACCTGGTTGAAGCAGCTGTTTTTTTGCATGCCCCCCCCCCTTCCATCCTGTGCCGTGGTTTAACTCAGGGTTTCGCAGCGAGCTTCTGCCTCTGTGTAGATGGTCCAGTTGGAGCACCAAGCCAGAGATGTTGCTATGGAGATGGGTTTACGAAAAACAACCCACAAAAATGTAATTGATCCATCATGTTGATCAAACATAGAAAGCGAACATATTGGACAGTCGTGTTAGTGCAGGTTAGCTTCAGATCAATCCAGGCTCATGGCTCGTTTATACAGATCCTGTCTTCCTCATTGGGTCTGATACCTTACCAGCAGTCTCTGTGGTCTCCAGTCCCCCACACAGCTCACGCTGGGGGCCTTTCCCAATTTCCACAACCACTCCTTCTCACTCTTTATCCTGTAAGACAACGTTTGCTCCTCACGTTTAAAATAACAGCAAATTTAAATCTGAATTCAAAGAACGTATTCAAGCACATTCACTGACTGCTTCAAGGCTGCAACATTTATTTTTTCTGCAAATAGGATGGACACAAATTGAAAACATCAAAACATCTTCATCTATGAGGGATTTAGAGCATCAGAGTGCACATGTGAACAGGGCCACACAGTGTGGAAAGACAGCTGGATATTTTACATACTGCATGTGGACCAACATCTGGCATCTGTCACTGCTGATCGTCTGAAACTGAAGAAGAAATAAGACACAGAGGGACGAGGTGGAAATAAACAAAGATTTAAGTGAAGTAACAGTTTCTGAGCGAAGCTGCAAGGTGCGCTTTAAGAAGTTTTAATGTGAAACTGTTCATGGGAGACATGACTCACCCTCCTCCTCCTCTTCCTCGCTCTGTGTTTTCGATGTTCATCATGAACCGAAGCAGGAAAGACAAAGTGGAGCACAGTTTCACTCTGACTCACTCCACCAAAGTGGTTTTGACCAAAACAAGCCACGAGATCAACCCGTTGGCCTGTGAACTCGCACTGCAGCACTGAACTGTGAATGTGCTACCGCTCCAAACAAACTGACGACAGCCACAAATTTTAAAACAAAGCAGATATTTTTCTGCAAACAAACACAAACTGCTGATGGATTTAGAACACCATGGGTTTGCATAGGCCAGACCAAAAAGAGATTTTGCCATATTTCTGATTGTAAATAATCCCAGTCTGTGGGCTACAAACAGCTACAGACAGCGAGGAGAGAATTGTCTCTATGAATATTAATATGTGGTAAGGGGGAGGTCGAGGTGCAGGGATGCCGGGGAACCAAAGCTGCCTCCAAATCCTTTTGCAGATAAACTGAGAGTGGAAGAGAGATGATTACACGCTTGGTGTTTCACAGGGCTCCCCCAAATCTCATTTTCTGTAGTGCATTTTAATGGGATCCCCACACACACCTCAGCCCGATCAGTCTCTGGATGCCGTCATTAGGCATAGCTTCTTTAAAAAAAAAATCCCTGCTTGTGTGAATTTTTTATGGGCAAGCCACAGCATGGTCCTGTCACGGTTTTTATGCAAGTCAAAAAACGAGTCTCGGCTGACCTTTTGTCTTTGTAATGTGCCGAATGTATCACTGTCATTTAAACGCAGCCTCAGACAATAGAGGGATGTGAGAGATGGATGAGACGAGGCGCTGAAATGGGAATCAAAGTCCTTCTCCCGCTGCAAGATGATGGAGGAGGTCACCATACAGACCCATGGGGGAAAAAAAGATCTGGACATGTGTGTGACACCAAAACATGACAGAAAATTAGCCCAGACAAAAACAAATTCCCTGAACCCCCCCCC
>SSNP01000216.1:188119-236821 GCA_006937955.1 Pachypanchax playfairii | reverse complement strand
CCCCCCCCCCCCCCCCCCCCCCGGTTTGATAAATTCTGTTCCACTTAAAGACGTGGAGAGCAAAACACCACATGAATCTTTGATCTTGATAAATTCATTTGACATGATTTCCAGGTTTGAAATCCAACACCACTATTGATCTCCATCCTCTTTCTACCCAATTCCTGTTTATTGCTGATAGCCATCAGGGCGACCCGAGAGCACTCGGGGGACTATTTAATTACACTCATTCTCCTCCTGCCCATCAATAATCCGAGCGGCGTAATCATTCATGTGGTCATTTTTATCAATACTTTCTTGAGAACTGCAGTCAGAATCTGGTTCACGGTCGTAACATCATCACTCAGTTTGTTTTCAGTGAAGTTCACAAGCTGCCGTCAACCTGTTCATGCAGGATCTGATGGAAGATATTTAAATGTTTGTCCTGATTCCTAAAAAGGAGCAGATAATTCTTTAGACTGAAACAACTAAATAATTTATAATGTTTTACAAACGTGATCTGGTAAAAAAATGATTGCATTTCAATAAGCGTTGCAAAACCACATGCTTCCCATGTGAAAAACAAACATTTAAAATGTGTTTGACATGTTCATGTACCTTTTTTCACATGGGGATTTTTTTTAAAATATACAAACTGCGTGTTTTTTGTTGCAAAATCACATTTATGGTTCAAATGTTACCACAAATTAAATTTTTAACAAGTTAAGTTCAGTTTTTTGCTCAAAATCACATAAAATGAGTAATTTATATGTTTTTCAGAAGCAAATTTTTTGGAAATTGATTATCATGTGTGAAACATGTGTTTTCAATCACATATAAAACAAATATTTGGTTTCCACACATGAAGTTCATGTTTGTTCCAAAAATTTGAAATATCATGAATGAAACGAGTTTTAAGATATTTTTGCGTGAAACATTTACATGTATGATCATAGGATTTTCACATGTGAAGTTAATGGCACAAAAATGATTTTGAGTTTTAAGTCACTAATAATTTATTATATTTAACTTCCAAGCATCAAGATCTTCTGTAAGGTTTTACGTGATCTTGATCTTGAGTTCTTCAGACTTTCTGAAATTCTTTTAAGTATTTCTTTGGTCTTTGGCTACTTTCAATCTTTAATTTCTGTTCAGTTCTTGACGGAAGTGGACAAGCAGAGAATAATAAAAGACGTGTCAAGCTTACAAACAAATCTGAAAGTTTCATATTTCTATAAGAAACAGAGAGAAATACAGAAAACAGGAAAACAGACCTGGAGGACCCGAGTGATGCATCATCCTTCAGTTGGTCGACAAATTTTTAGCTAGCGCTTTTCAGGGATCAGTAACTGGCTTAAAAAGTAACAAAAATACAATGAAGAACGTCTAATTGAACTTGACAAACAATAAATAAATATTGATCAGAGCGCTTTAAATGATTACAAGTCAATGAAGCAAAAAATCAATAAATGATAAATTATCAAAAACTTTTTGTTTTTTGTCTGTTTATTCAAACATCCATGTTTTTGTCCCACTCCACGAGTCATGATTTAGATTTCATGAAGAAGCTGGAGGAGTTAGAGGTTGGAGATAATGATGTGCAGGATGATTCGGTTTCCGTTTCATCAGAGGGTTTTGTCTTTCCTCTCCACACAAGACTGGAGATAATGAGCAGACTGTTGCCCAGTGGCCGTGTTGTTCTTTTTAAAGTGTGCTCACTGATGTGTGTGTGTTTGTCAAGCTGAGTTAACAATATGATCTGCTTGGTAAAAAAAATGTTCAGATGATGTGTGTTTGACATTTGTTTTGATTTTTTCACACTGCCAGCTTGTCTGTGTTGGTGAAGCAGCATCAATCCGTGAGCTCTTTTTGTTGCATTAGTAGAATGTTTTCTCAGCTTTGCTCGTACAATTGCATGCACACTGTCCTTGTGCGCTTATTTCTACATCACAAGTGTTAGATTAGCATCACACATCGCGGCACGCCTCCTCCTGGCTCGCTGTCATCCAGACAGACTCACCCAAACTGCAACAATGCGCCTTTGTGTGCATGTGTATGCATGCATGAGAAAAAAAAGCTGTGATCTCTTCCATAATTCACTTCTACCCACATGGGACATTTCTGCATGGAGTTTGCATGTTCTACCCGTGCATGCGTGGGTTTCCTCTGGGGATTCCAGCTTCCTCCAGCAGAACAAATATATACATGAGGTTAATTGGGAACTCTAAATTGACCCTAGGTGTGTGTGTATGAATGGTTGTCTGTTTCTATGTGGCCCTGTAATGGACTGGCGACTTGTCTAGGTGTGACCTCGCCTCTCACTTGATGTCTGCTGGAGATATTAGCTACCTGAAAAAGAAAATGACTGACAGACCTTTACCTTCAGAAGTAGCTGACTGTCTGTGTGAGTGAGAGAGCCTCTATCTTCACACACTAATGTTTAAAGAGGCCCTTCCATTAAAAACAGTTTTTCTGAGGTTTCTGTTGAATATTTTAGCTCCACAGGTGTTCTTACCTTCATAGTGGGTGTGAAAACAGGTCAACAACTTCTCTTTCAGTTTTAATCTCTCAAACTATGCAGATGGAGATAACACCCGAGTTCTCCCAAGTCGAACGGTCGGTATCTGTTTCATCACAACTCCTTTGTTCGTTAGTATTCATCAGCTCCTGCAGTTGAAACCACGCCTAGCATGCTGCTGGCTAAAAGCTGTAGCATAACATAGCAAACAGAAAGACACGACGTCTCACGTTGCCATGCGCAGCGGGGCAGGAAACAGTATACCTTGCTCTCATAGGCTAGTTTGTTAGCCAATCTGAGTCCAGCAAATTTGAATAATGAATATAAACGAGCTGCTGATGAAGCAGCCTGACGGAACGAGCCAGAACCACCCGAATTTGAATGCAGACAGATTGATTTAATAAGTGTTTCCTGACGTTTTGTAGATATAAAATGTTTCATATTACTGGTTAATACTTAAGAAATAACCACAAAGTCCTGAAATGTGTAAGAACTGGCCTCTTTACGCAGAGGTGTGAAACACACCCTGAGATCTGCGGTGTGATAAAGTAATATAGCATCTTGTTTTTAACTACATGTGATGTTGTGTTTCTGTGTGTTTTTTTCCAGAAAAGTTTGTATTTTTTCTTTCACTCACATCAACAGATGTGTTTGTTTAGGTTTGTCCTGTTCCACGACATCTCGTCATTCACTCAAGCTTCTCAGGCTGCAAGGAGACCAAAAAGAAGCTCTTTAAAACAAGCTGCAGTCGTGACCTGATGAGTTCAGTGAGAACTTCATCATGACGAGGGCTCTCCAGCTCAGCACACCAGGGAGAGACAACCTCTCCTTTGTCAGTGTGGGCAAAGCTGAACTGTTTCTACAGCTGTCATCATATCTGGAAATGTGGCGTAACTCTGTGATTTCCTACCATCCTTCACTCATGCCTAAAGGCTATCAGCAGCAGAGCTAGTGGGAATTATTAGGTAGGATTGGCTGTCAACCCTGAACACCTCCTCCTCCTCCTCCTCCTCCTGCAAAACCAGGTTCACTTCAGAGTGTGGTGAGTCACTGAGGGACTGTGAGTTCTGTCAGAGATAAAGACGATGGAGGAGGTGGAGGGGAAAGTGTAAACACAGAGAGGACCTCAAGGCGTCTCGTCCTTTGACAGCTTCCTCTTTTCTTCATCGCTGGTGGTTTGTGGAGAAACATTTCCCTTTTTTCTTTAACCTACCTTGTCATTCGCTGAAAAAGGCCTCCACTCTAAACAAAAGCAGCAGCATTCCTCTGTGTAACCACTCCTGCCTCTTTCTCTGCCCAGTAGGAAACTGCTGTCCAATCCATAAGTCATGATAACAACCGCCTTCCTCCTTTCACTCCCTGCACACACACACACACACACACACACACACACACACACACACAAGTGTGTTTTGGTATCCTTATGGGGACCGTCCATTGACTTCCATTGATTTTAGTAACTAGATTTATACCTAACCCAAACCCTTTTACTAACCTTAACCATTACTGATCTATAACTAACCCTAAGACTAACTAAAACTCTATTCACACCATACCTATAAACCTAACCCCTAACCCTAAAAAGGGGAGTCCCCCCCATGGGGACCAGGCTTCGGTCCCCACAAGAACCCTCGGACCCCAGAAAGATAGTAAAAGTCAGGAAACGGGTCCCCAGGAGGTCAGAAATACAAACCCACACACACACACACACTAACTCTGGCTTCCCACTTGTTGACTTGATGCTTGTGAGTTTAGAGGCCTCTCCATGAGAAAAACATGCACTACAGAGACCTTTCATCCAAATACCTCTCGTGTGTGTGTCGACTTGCTAAATTCAGATTCACAGATAAGAAACGACCTGCACACACAACAAAAGGTCAGTGAACATTTATCGTTGGAATATGTGAAAAGCTTAAAAGCATTTAATATCATATCTATTATAGGTTGAGCTTTGAAGAAATATGAATTATTTGTGATCAGTCATGAAGTAATCCTCGTTCCACGTGTAGCGAAGACAAAAGTTGATTACTGTCATCTTAAAACTGCTTTGATCTAAAAAAATCATAGTGGTTCATGAAAACAGTATTTTATGTACTTCTACAATTACAACTATTAAATTTCCATTTTAATGTACATAAAATATTATGTATCAGCAAGTGTAAGTATCATTAGCAGCTAGCTGTAGTGTTGTGTTTCAGTGCGCTCTGGGAATTTCTGATAAAAATGTGATAACATTTAAAAATTAATTAATGTAAAAACTATTTTACAAACATTTTCTCTTCTGTTGGTTTTGCATTAGAAGGTTATTCTTGCAGAAATATATCAGACATTCTCCAGGCTGCACCAGAAATGCTACCGTCTGCTGCTGCTAACACTTTTTGTGCTTCGTAATACGTAAGACATTTTACATAAATACAGTAATTCCTTGTTATATCACACTGCGACTTTTGCAGCTTCACTATATTGTGGATTTGATATGGAACTATATCTAATTATGTATCATATACAATGGCTATTTTTATTTCTGATACATGCTTCCTCAGTTGGTTTTCTCAGGTGATTTCAGACACAGGAGGATATTGGCGGACAGCCATGCGGTGATGTAACTGGGTGCTGATCTATTATATTGTAATCATATAAACATATAGTTTGTATTTTGCAGATTTTTACTTTTTCCAGGAGATTTTGATACACAACCACTGTGATCGAGGAGAATTACTATAAATAAAACTAACAGCAAGGAAAAAAGTTTTTAAAACAGGGATGAAAATTTTTTTAGTTTTACTTTATTTGATTGATTTATTTTAGATTAGAGTTATTTTGAAGATGCTGTATGACATGTTGGTCTTGTCTCAGCTGTTAGCTCAAACCAGCTGTTAGCTTGTCCAAATTAGACTCTGTCTCAAGACTGAGATCCTTCAATGATCTGTCTACAACAAATACTATTATAACTCATATCATTTATTTTATCTGTTGCATTTCATAATTTATTTTAATTAAATTTTAAATCCCTTTGATCAGCTTTTCAGTTTTCTAGAAATAAATTTGATATGATACAAATCAGACATTATTAATCATCCTTTTAGGAAAGCCCGTTTCAAATGATCCTAACTCTCAGTTTAAAGTTAAAATTTTATGAACAAACACTGAACTCCACAAATGGAAGACTAAATTATGAATTCACTTTTATAATCCATTTCTCCACTTCAGTTTACCCCTTCATCATTTTAGACCGCTCTATAAAAAGAAAAGAAAAAACAAACTCCTCTCCTTCTGTGACCTGAGTTATTGATTTCCCATTATGTTGTGTGGGGGAGAAAAATCCATCGGCCTCCCTTTAAATAACCATCACATGAAGACGAGAGAGATATACATCACAGAGAAACCATATTGAATGGGAACACGCGGGACCCTCAGTGTAAGCAAAGCAATCCTCTCCGTGCGTCCTGACAGAGACGAAGCCGGTGAATTATGTTAAGCTTTGCTGAATCAGGACTTTCTTCCAGACACTGATTGTGTTTTTTCTTAAGAGGGTTTTCTGTTCGTGAAGAGAAGAAATCTGAGGAGGATGCCGAAAATATAAGATGTTTGTTGAATTTGAGAAGGATTAAAGAACTTCAACTTAAAAGTTGTTTTTTTACAAAAAAAAAAGATTTTAAAAGTCTCTTTCAGATGATTTAACAGCACTGCAGTCGATTCATTGTCAGTTATTGCAAAAAATAGGAAAGAAATAATAATAATTGCCTTTTGTAGATGTTTATTTTGGCATTGCAGACATTAATGGCAGTTTACTGACTCTGCGTCTCTGAGAAGAAATCCATTAGTGATGCAACTTTAATGGAGACTGACTGTCCTCGTTTTGCCAAAAAAGCTTTTAGAAGTTTGGCCAAATCTGATTTAAAGCTCAAATCTGACCCACGTATCTTTAAAATAAATCTTCTTTTGATATGTTGTATCAACTTCAGCTAAACTGTAAATGTGTTTTCTCCTTGTTACTTACACTAGATATGACTTAGGACATCATGATCTGGACAGAGGACAGAGTTGGACTGTATTTGTTGGTGGAAAAAAACGTTCCAAATACCGTCTTTGCAAACGTTTGTGAGGAGAGAGAGCACACGTTTACCGAAAAGAATGTAGCAGCTGATCTACTGTCGTGTTCTGGGACACAAAAGGACATTTTTAGCACATTTTTCGGAACTGGCTCAACAATATCACTGTCTCACACTGTTATTTACTTTCAAACTTACAGTTACAGTCATGCAGAAGAGGAGTTTCTCTGGTCTGGTGATAAGAAGGAAGGAGTGTGTTTTATGATCGATTTGAGGTAAACATCACGTTCCAAAGGTTCCCTGTGAATCTGTTTTCTGACCGAAGCTGAGGAAGTTTGTCAGATGGAAGTTTTTAAAAAATCAGGAGAAAATTTAAGACAGAAATCGTAATGTTAAGGAAAGTGGTGATAAACCACAAATCATTTTTGAGAGAAAGTCTCTAAAAAGTTTCAAAACATTGGGGGGGGGTTTGACTCAAGGTAGAGAAATGTGAGACCACTTTTAGTCCCCTGGGACATTCTGTGGGGGTTAATACTGTACAGGTTTCCAAGACCTACTTCTACCTGCTGTCCATTCCTTGTAAAATCAAAGTAAGAGGTGCGATCGCATTCTCAGCACCAAGTTGAATCTGTTCCCTGTACAGGTTGGACTTCGTCCCTTGTAACTGTTTGTGGAGTTAGTGGATCATAGCCATGTCGAGGAGGGTGTCTGGGTTGGAGACATCAGAACCACATCTCTGCTTTTTGTGGATGATGTGCTTCTGTAGCTGAAGTTCCTCAAAATCTGAGGTTATAGTTCTCAGCTGGAAAAAGGTGAACGGCTCCCTTCAGGTTGGTAAAAGGCATCCTGTCCATGACAGAACGTAGCAGGAGAAAGACTGATGGACTGGGACTTTGTCCACAGTGATGAAGGCATTGGTGCAATCTGCTGAACAAAGAAGGAGCTGAGCCAAAATACAGAGCTCTTAACTTACTGGTCTGTCTATATTCCAGCCCTCATGTGACATCTGGATCAGACCCCGGATACATGAACTTCCTCAGCCGTAGTGATCAGGGGAGGAGCTCCGTCATCTGTAGGGAGGTTGAACTAGAGCTGCTGCTCCTTCACATCAAAGGGAGTCAGCTGAGATGGTTCAGGCATCTGGTTAAGACTCCTCCTGGTTGCCTCACTATCGAGGTTTTCTGCATGTCCCACTGGGAGGAGACCCTCGGGCAGAATTACATCCTGTCTGGCCGGGGAACATCTTGGGATCCACCAGGAGGAGCTGCAGAGTGTTGCTGGGAGGGATGTCTGGGTTTCCCACCTGAACTTGTCCTCCAGCAATCCCACTCTGGATAAACTTCGGCTTATTCTGCACTTCTGTAAAGTGCCTTGAAATGACTTTGTTATAAACTGGTGCTTTATAAATCAATAAACTTGAAATAAACTTGAACTTGGATAAATGAAGGAAGGTGGATGTATAGATAGAAAAAGTTCAAACAGATTTTTTTTAAGTTGCACTAATGTTGCAGTTACTTTGCAGTTTTTAAAAACTTCCTTAAATACAGATTTAGTGTGAGTTACTGTAAATTCACACATTATCATCAACATCCAAGAGTGACACCCGAGAAGTGTCACATTTTAAACTCCTCGTTCAGCATGAACTTCTTGCTCGTTACATATTAATTAAAACAAATAGACTCATGAAGTTATTTTGACAGACGACTTTGTGCAGCTGCAATTAAAAGGAGAAGATTTATGCACACTCAAGTCTTGGGGATTTAATTATGGTGGAACACAGTAAAAATGGTGGAATTGATGAATAATTCCTCTGTATTGAAACAGTCTGGGAGTTTTACTGTTTTTTGATCTTATCAGACATTCATACTTTTACAGGTTTGTTTAATTTTTAATTTGTTTAAACAAAAAAAAAGAGAATTGATTGATGGCATCTGATCATCTCCCTGCTGGAGCCCCTAAGAGAGACCCACATGTTCAAAACTGAAACTAAACCAGCTATAAGGACATCAGAGAGTCACTTAAACCTTCTGAGGCTTTTGGACTGTTTTTATTGCTTTTATTGTTGTGAGTCTTTGTTTTTATTGTGTCCAGACTCCTGCTCAACTGTAACTCCTGACTGTACTGTAAAACACTTTGTCACCAAGAATCTAAAGGAGCCATATAAATAAAATGTAACTTAGATAACTTGTTTACTTATTAATCTAAGAAGAGTTTAAATTGGGCAGCTGAAGTCTCTAAATTATGGTGTTTTTAAAGGATTTTAAAGTGAGAAAACACCATATTTCCTGCTTTTATATGAGCTGATACTGTTCATGATACACTTCTTTCTCAAGCTGCAGTAAAATAGATTTGCTTGGTGTCGAGTGGCATGAGCTGAGTGTCAGCCAGACCTTTACAAACAACAGAACGTGTGTGTGTGTGTGTGTGTGTGTGTGTGTGTGTGTGTGTGTGTGCATGGACACTACAGGACAAACAGCAGAGAGCTGTCTGCGTGCTGTTGTGCTCAGGAAGAGGCCTTCCTCGTTCTGATGTGGTGAGCTGCAGTACCTGTGACACACACTGAGTTCCTGTGTTGAGTGTGTAATGTCTGCTGCACGCGCGCGAGAGTGGCGGGGTGTTGAGTGACAGGAACACACACTGGCAGCCCTGCTTTTTATGAGTCCTGACAGGCTCGCCTCAGGCAATTGGTGTTTATACAGCAGTGTGTGTGTGTGTGTGTGCATGTGTGTGTGTGTGTGTGTGTGTATTTATCCCTGACTTGTGTCTGAGAAGTTTTCGATAATGTGAACAGAAGGAAGATGGGTAGAGGCAGTGATGTTCATTTCTAAATAAAAACGTGTCGATACAATTGAGCTGCAAAGTTTTTTGTCTATTCTGGGATGTAAAACTGCTGATGGCAGCACTTTATGAACAACTGCTCCCTTTTTTTATTTTGTTTGCAGAAACAATAAAAAAAAACTGTGTCATGCTGGGCTGATTATCTCTCTAAACTGAATCCAAAATTTAAATCTCCACTGGAGTTAAGAAAGCTTGCATCTCTCTGCTCATCTCGTCTCTCTCCATGCAGCCAATCAAAACCCCAAATGAATTATTAAGGGGAAAAAAAGGAGAAGAAGAAGCAGCTGCGGGTGAACACTCGTGTGGCTGAATTTCCATATAGATGGTGGAGCACATTAAACTTGTCTGCCTGCAAACGCTCTTTGTGCACTCTTCCTCTTATCACATTTTGATGGAGAGATGGCTGCTTCATCTTACCCCCCCCCACACACACACACACAGTTTATGTTTCAGTGTGACCTGGACACTTGATTGTTCCTGAACCAGTGCTGACCCCATGAAAAGGTTCCGATTGCTCCACCATGAACTTTTGTTTCTCTTGCTAAATAAACAGTTTGTGGTTCCTAGAAGAGGGCTGAAGGTGTTTAAATCTGCTGCTTCCAGGCTTCACATGTAAATTAAAATACAATTAAAAAAAGCAAATAAGCTGTTCCCCAGGAGATGACGGCAGCAGTGTGGGGACCAGAGAGACGAGGGGGGCAAAGCGAGGAGAGAGGGCTCTCAGGATAAGGGCCAGTGTCACTCATCATTAGCGTGGCATTAGACTGAAGGGAGCTAAATCTGAACACCGGGTCACGGGCGCATCCAGACGAGCTGTTCCTGCCGCGCTGAGGTCTCCAGTCGATGGAAATAACCACCCCATCCTGAGGAAATCATTTTTGCCTCAGATCAGACCCAAAAATGCAAACAATTATTCAGTGGATTATTCGCCTATTGTTCTCTGAAGCGTGCTATTGTGTTCTTTGCCATTGTGCGTCGTGAACAAGCCTGCCTATTGTGTGTTCCTGCACAAAGATGTGGAGTTATCTATCGGTGAAGGCAGCACACAGCAGCAACAGAATCATGGCGAGAACAGAGAGGTGCAGTGGTGAAACATTCGTACTGTGCTTCAGTGTTGTGTGTACTCAAACCGCCTGAATTCCAATGCACCACCTCCTTCCTCCAAGTCTGGCCTTGGCCCTCACCCCTACCAGCCTCCCTGCTCTCTCTGCCCCCTCCTCCTCCTCACTCTCTTCACGGCTCCCCGCAGCCCCCCCCCACCTCACCCCACCACCACCCCAACCTCTTGCCCAGGAGCCAGAGGAACTGGAGGAAGGGGGATCAATGAGAGAAGCGTATGGTGGTAACAGCGAAGGTGGGGGTGAACCCCACACGACGGCAGCCTCACAAGCAGGCGGTAGGGCTCAGAGAGGAAGAAAGGGGTGGAAGGCATGAAGCAAGGTGGTGGTGGTGGGGGGGGGGGGGGATACCCTGGCAGAGGAGCACCCTTCTTCACAGACACATCGCCTCAACAATGACCATGATAATGACACTGGAGAAGGTATTTCCCCATCCTTCACCTCCCTGCCTGATCTCCATTAAAACCTGCAGAGGCAGGATGAATGAGTAGTAATAGCTTTCATTTGTTACAATTATCATAATTAAACACATGTCAGGAGCAGACAAAGGGACGGGAAGATTTTGGTGTTAACACCTCAGGCAGGCAGAGATGCAGACAACTGAAAGGGATCTTTTGTTACATCCTAATTACTCCCAACACAGAAAGTCATGCAGCACATCCGCAATAATTAACTCATTCAGTAATTCAGAGTTTCACTAATCTGTTTTCAGCAACACTTTGGACCTTGAGTCTTCTAATATATGTTTTAGGTTTGCAGAGGAGTTGTGTCTGAAGACTCAGAGCACTTCTGTATATCATTCAGTTCCTTGTATTCTTCCGTTAAAGCGTTTTTTTCTCCCCTGATTAGGGATGAATTTATCAGATTCTCAGCTGTGAAACACACCGAGGGAATTTCCCCTTGAGTCCTGTTTTTATTTCACCTCCACCTTTTCCTCGTTCCTCCACACCTTTTATCTTTTTTCAGTCTCAGTTTCCCTCGTGTCCTTTCCGACACCATGCTGGCCCTCACAGGAGGACCACAGGTGCCAGGGAGAGTGAGGGGAGGCCTCCTGGTTTCCACAGACAGCCCTGTGCACTAAGGGCATGTGTGGAAGACAGAAAGAGGGAGGAGGATGAAATAAACTAGTGTTGCAACAGAAAAAAGGTCATAAGGCTGCTGTGCTTCTCCCTGAGACTGGATCAAGACTTCAGCTGACCCTAGTCTCTGAAATATCCTCTGCAAACACGTTTTTAAAAAATCCTCTAATCCATTTATTTTTATTTAATTAATCCCTCTTGAATTGATGTTTATAAACTCTCAGTTAAAGGAGAAGATGAGCCAAACTTGCAAAATGAGTCTTTCTGCTGGAACTTCTGACACAAGCAGCAGCTGAAAGGATGCAATGGCTTGTTTGAAAAAGAATCTCTTTCAAACAAGAGATAAAAAACAGACCGGCTGACCCTGAGTTTATCTTCATGTTTTAGATAACAGCTCATCTAACCTTGACGGTCACAGCAAGTCAAAATAAACCGCAGAAAAAAAAAAGTTTCATGCAAACGCGTTTGCTGCTTTTCTTCATCCCAAACTGCGCAAATTCGAATATCAAAAGAATCTGTGACGGTTTGGGAAAAGGTTTTGGGAATTATTTTGCTGATGTATTGTGGGATATTTGCACGTAACTAACTGGATTAAAAATGTGAGAAAGAATCGGGTCTGTTAAATCTCTCTGAACGTGTTCTCACTGGTTGATCCTTTATTTTTTCCCACCCGGATGTTTTTATTGGACCCTGAGTCGATATGAATCGAATCTTTCAGCAGAACCAGTTCAGTTTCCAATCAAACACATTGATTTTTTTAAAAGTCGCAGGTAGATTCGGAGGATTTCAGCTCACCTGGACTTACAGAGAAACGGGTGTGGGTTTATTGGGGGTGGGGGCTTAAAACCAGAGTTAGATCTGATCGGGATATTACTATTTCTCAAGGTTATCGATAAATATATACAGCTCGGGGTAATAACGAGTTCATATGAAAAGGAGACATCACTCTAAAGATCATCAGAATAAAACAGAAAATGTGTCAGAAATATGAGGATTTAGAATGAATCAAATTGAATTCTGGACGGAATCAGTTTTTAAAACTCATCGATCTGCGTCTTGGTGACGCCGTTTCCCTTCAGATGACTGAGTTTAAAGTCCACTAAGAAGATATATAAATATATAGCTATATAAAGGTTGAGTAACACAGCGCTGTGATCAGGTCACAATCTGAGTCAGAGGATTTTCTCAACCATTAGCTCGGGCTTGACGCAGACTTCAGGCGTCCTGATCGTCAGTATACAAACACGAAATGGCACATAATTTGTATTTTGGGTAGCTGGTGAGTAAACGAAGCTGACAGCGAATCCAAAAAGATGTGCTCAATAAGGCTGTGGGAGACGCGGATTGGGTGGGGGGTTACAACTAAATGATGTAATATAAAGATAAGGAGCTGATGGACTCGTTTGATCAGGAACTGGTTTATTTGATACAAACTTAAATTGTCTGTCTCGGTGTCTGTAAGTCCTTCCGTTCCCTGTTTCTGCTGTTGCCAGGGGAGCGGGGCGTATTCGCTGCCTGGCCGCGGATGAAGGGCACGGAGGGGAAAAAAACAAACTGTACGCAAATTATAGGGTTTCATCGTGCGTGTTTGGAACGAACACAACCTAAAGTCCCCCCTCCACGTGATTCCCAACTCAAAGTCGGGAATTAACAAGCGCAAAGACCCGTATTTCAGCGCTTTTTGTCTATTACCTTATATGGCAGGGCAGAGATATATCGTGCCTGTATTTAATAGGCTGGCCGCTGCCGCTCTGTTGTGAGGCTTCATTTTAACCCTTGTGATGCTGAATTATTTTAAGAGTGAGAAAAAAAACATCGTTTGATTCTGTTTTCACACCTTTCACCACAAGGTATTTGTCACATTTGAAAACAGCCTGCTGAGCGCCTCGTTATTTTATTTTTACGCACCCATAAATGAATCAATTTTGGAGGCACTTTAGAGCTCGTGTTTCTAATAAAAGTCCCTATAAATCTGTTGTCTTGTGGAGGACATTTACAGCACAGATAACAAGCTCGCTCCTGATGTGGTTTAAGCTGCTGGATTTTAAATGTCCTGATGCAAATTACAAAAAATAATGAGAATAATTTATGTCGGGGAGAAGTTGGGGGTGTTTTTAGGAGCAATACAAGCTGAGTGAGTCGTGGAAAGTTGCCACAGGGGAATGTTAAGGTGCTGGGAGACCCACAGGACATGACACCGGTTGGACCTATTTGTGCAAAAGCGCTTTCAGTCAGATCGAAGGAGAGTATGTGCATCTCTAAGAGGGTAGCAACAAAATACCAACTTTCCAATCAGCATCAAGCTGTTGTTGATGTTTGGTCACCATCTTTTTTAATGCACTGCTGCTTAAACTGCTGCGCTCAGGTCAGAAGAATCGATCGATGGATGAAACAAGACTTTTACGCGCAAATTCTGCAGCGCAATCATGATCCATGACACGCGTCTTCTCTGTTTATCTGATCTATTGTGAGTATTTCTCATGAATCTATATATATGGGGTTATTTGCGCATCATAGGTTGGCCTGCTTGATTTAGAAGTCAGTCATGATGTTGCATCAGCTGTTGGAGAAATATTCAGCCTGCTGTGACTGAACAAAACGTCTCCAAACTGATTTTTATACAAAGTTTCCAGCATTCGGGTGATAAAATTGACTTTACTAATATGTCAACCCCACCAGTTCAGATGACTTAGATGGAACCCCAACCCTTCTGCAAGGTCTTCACCCCCCCTCCCTCCTGACGTCATGCAGCCGAGCCGAAGCGACTGCACGAAAAGAGCCGCTGTGGATATCTGCGTGCTCACTGCCAGGACTGAAGGAGTGTGCAAAGAGAGAGAGAGGGAGAAGAGGAGAGGTGGAGGGAATATACTGTCGGATTTGGATACAACCGGGGGAAGAAAAAAAAAAACTACACTATATCGAGCGCGCGCACCGACCGAGCGGAGAGGGCACATCGACGGTGCGTGACCATCGTTTCCCTCATCCGCCGCCGATCGGACCGAGCTGAGAAATGGAGCTCCCTGCCGCCGGAGAGCACGTCTTTGCGGTGGAGGGTATCGAGAAGAAGCGCATTCGAAAGGTAAGACAGCGAGGAGCAGCGCCATGCAGAGAAATGTTTCACACCAAAAAAAAAAAACAAACAAAAAAAACAAATACAATCTAATTAATATTATTATTAAAACAAATTCTCCTCGTCCTCCATCTTCACAGGGCAAGATCGAGTACCTGGTCAAGTGGCGAGGCTGGTCCCCGAAGTAAGTCTTATTCTAAGCTTTATGAAAACATCTGTAAAGATTAGCATTGATCAGTGATAGATACAACGTTTCGGCTGTTAGGACGCGCAGGTTGAGGTTGTTTATGCGCGAGCTGGGAGAGCGCGGTCGGTGTGCGTTTCACTGGATGCCTTCACTAATTTATGCGGGAGAAAGGGGGGTAGGCACAGCCATGTAATCCCGTTTTAATTATTTCTGCTCTGCCAGCGAATTTACGAGACAGTGGTGCTAAAATGGCCGACTCCATGTTGGTGCCGGAGGAGCGTTGGGATACACACATACACTCAGACACTTTATGTTCCAATTTTCTCCTTTGCTGCTTATTTTCTTCGCGGTGTTGTTGCACCGCGCGCGAGGAAACAGCTGTTTTAGGCTCGTTTATTAATCACAATAAAGAATTGAGGATGTGAAGAGTAAAGTGGGGGGTGTGCTTCACCTGTTAAGTCTGGCTACACGGTGAAATTCGAAGATGTGGGAATATGTGTGTGTATGAAGGTAGGTGGTGGGGGGGTGGCGCTGTTTGTGACAGATGCCTGTGTGTCAGTTTGCACGTGACAGCTTTCTGACAGTTTGTTTTTTACCCCTCCTTCCTCTCTCTCTCTCTCTCTCTCTCTCTCACTGCAGATACAACACATGGGAACCAGAAGAGAACATCCTTGACCCGCGCCTCCTGGTCGCGTTTCAGCACAGGTGAGGGGAGAGGTGGACTTCGCTCCAGGCCGTGCAGCTTCCAGCTCAGCCGTGACCATATAAGGGCATGGGAGGAGGGGCGCTCCGATACCTCTAGGACGCCCCCACCCCCCAAACTCCCCTTAGGTCTATAGTCTCCCTGGAGACTTAGCGGATATGAAAATTCCTAAATCATGTTGGAGAAATTGAATTGGAGGATAAAAATGTTTGAATATTTGATGTTTGAGGATTTAAATCATAGTAAAGCTCACATGAGTCGGACATGAATCAGAAGGAATGCCAGCAGATCCCTACAGGATATTTTCACAGTGAACTTGTTTGTGTGTGTTTGTGTGTGTACGGACCAGCAAAAACTTTAAAGCAGCATTTCGGTTGTTTCTAAGTTGTTGTGGCATGTCGAGGCAGGTGGTCATTTCTGGGATGGAGGGCTTAACGAGGACACAAGGACGCGGTTGTTTGTTGTGGTTTTAAACATGAGGAGGTCAAGATGGATTAGCTTTAACCCCCTCTTAACATTCTAATCTGTACTTTACTTTTTTTCTTTGACAGTTAGTTTTGACACAACCCATAATATGACCTTCTGTTTCACCCCAGATGCTTGAATTTGGAACCTGTTTTGGGTAACAGGTTGACCTTAAAGGCCAGAGGAACAATCCCAATCTGACACGTCAACCTTATAGAGGTTGAGATGCTAATTAATTCAAATGCTGCTTTCGTGTAATCTCTGGCGTTTGCATTTATAACGTGGACCCACGAGGCCTGAGAGGCGTGCGCTCTCGCTGTCTCTCTGTAGGCCGCGGTCTGCTCATGGGACTGAGAGAAGACATGATGGCTGGGGAAAGGAATTTGCTTTTCTGAAAAGGCTAATTGACACACAGCGCTCCTCAACGTTTCCAGTGTACAGCTCTCATATCCCCCCCCATCAGCCTGCCTGGCTGTTCGAGTGTGTATGTGTGCGTGTAGTTGATGGTCATGGAGAACTGCCTCGCCGTTTTCTCTCTCTCTCTCTCTCTCTCTCTCTCTCTCTGTGTGTGGATTCCTCTCTGCTCCCTGTGGATGGGGGAGGGGATTCGACTAGGGAGTCTGTAATTGCCAAATCTTGTGTGAATGAGGGTCACCCCTGTTAGACGTTGCTTTAAAACTGCACATATCGCAGCAAGGCAGATTGTTTGTTTATTGTGGGGGCAATTTTCTGGCAGCTCTGATAGTTTGGAACATCTGTAACAAGAGGCCAACGTTAGGGTTGGTGTTTTTCTGAGCGTGACCTGCAGAGAGCATATTTACAGCTGGCCTTCACACACCTCTGCTTATTTATGAACCAGTGCTGAGTCAAGGCTTAAGCGCCACAGTTCTTGGTCAGTTCAGCTACGATAACACGACTTCATGTCTGCGTGCACCTTGAAAGTGTTGACGTGGACCATTAATGACTTCGACTGGTGTTTACGGGTTTTTTTTTACCTGCTGATCCTAATTAAAGATTGACTGTCAGAGCTTTAGGAGGTTGGATGTTTCAAAGACAAGGAGAGATTTTCCCCGCTGTAGCCTTAATTGAATTTCTCCTGGATAATGAGAATATGGAATGGGTCGATTACCATGGAGAGCTATGCAAATAAGGCCCATAATGCTTTGCAGCAACCCACATGCGAGCATTCATTAGTCTCCTAAATCTCTGTTCCACTTTTGACCTTGAATCGGTTGATGCAACATAACGGTCTTGTATTTCCACAGAGAGAGGCAGGAGCAGCTGATGGGATACCGAAAAAGAGGGCCAAAACCAAAACATCTCTTACTTCAGGTATTTATTGATGATTCATCACCACACTGCTGATACACGGTGAATCACTCAAACACCTCTGAGAGTTTCAGTATGTTGGCCTTCTGCCAGCATGGCTGTGTTTATTAGTAAACCAAGAGTCTGCTGCTGAATTTATTATCACTCTCAAATTGAAACCACATTTTTCCCCCTGAAGTTAAAAATCTCATTCTTTATGTGTTAGCTTCAATGCTAAAAAGCTCAAATGCTAAACATGCTTTTTAAGCTGTGACTTTAATATATTTACTCAAATATTTGGAGAAACTGTTCCAAGTGCTGCTCCTTGAGAGGTGGAGTCACAGGTGGCTGGTCATCAGGAGTAAAGCGTGACATGTCTGGTGGCACTTCAGTGACCCGAGGTCGCAGCCACAGAGTCCTGAGCGTTCCGCTGCCGTGCCCCTCTGACGGCTCAAGGGTCAGGCTGTACATGAAGAGGGGGGGAGGAGGAGGAGGAGTCCTGACTGGGCATTTTTATTTTGAGTTTTAGAAAGACTTGAGCTTTTTAATGTCAAGTGATGTGACTGCAGACCCAGGACTTCCTGTTAATGGGACTATTTTTAGTCTTTATTCTATCTATCTTGTAAAAACAGAACTCTTCTCTTCATGTTGAGGATAATAATGATGAAGATATTAGCAGGAATGACTCTGTTTGTAAACTTCATTGTGTTAAACACTGAGGCTTGTTCACATTGTTTCTTTAAGGATGAACCCCACTGACACTTTTAAATCTTTTATCTCTTAATTTGAAGTCAGTAGTGGTTAAAACACTGCACTATAAGAAATGAAACACCAACATCAGTTTTAGATTTTGTTTATATTATTCAGCATGTTTTTGTCAGGTAGCATTGGTTGACAGTCTTGTTTTTCGGTTAGATCAGCCAGGATAAAAAAACATCTGTTTGAAAGATTCTTAAGAAAAATCTCTTTTAAATCAGAGGGCCCTATCGCTGCATCGTCACTATGTACTAGAAAAACGGAGTCACCTTGGTGTGATTGAGCAAAATGATTTTGGCCACTGAGTTCCACATTGTCCATAAATATGGTGTAAAGTTCACTAAATGTCTCGTCTCTTCTTCAAGGTCCCCTCATTTGCCCGAAGATCAAGCATTCCGGCGGGTTTTGAGGAGACACCCCAGGATGTGGAGACTATGCTCAAGCCTGATCCCATTCAGATCCAGCGTTCCCAGCCTCAACAGTACCAGCTGAACAGCAAGAAGCATCATCAGTACCAGCCCAGCAGCCAGGAGGTCCCTGTTGACCAGCTGGTCAACTGCAAAAAGAAGTTTATCTATCAACTAAACAGCAAGAAGCACCACCACTATGAGCCTGACCCACATATGTACGATGCACAAGCTTCCAGGCTCAAGGAGGTGGTCAAAGTTCAGGAGCCGGCCAGCAAACCAGCTAATCCTGGGTGGAACTTACCTCTGGCCCTGCAGCAGAAATGGATCCGTGATAAAGACACTGGCTGTTTGAGTAAAGTCAAAGAACTGGCTGTGGAAGTGAGGAAGCCAGCTGTTAAAGAGCCGCAGAGCGAGAATGTGCTTAAACCCAATCTTAAAGAGGCGAGTCTACCCAGTGCCATTAGCAGCAAAATGAAGATAATCAAGAATAAAAACAAGAATGGACGTATTGTTATTGTCATGAGTAAATACATGGACAGCAACAAGGTCTCCGGAGCGAAGGAGAAACACAGGGAATCCCCAAAAGAAGACAAAACACAGGGCATCAAACCATCTGAGAATAATCCAACACTCAGGATCAAAATGCTTGAACATCTGGACAACGGGATCCCCAAAGAGATCTGCAGGTCCCTTTCTGTTCCAGAGCATTCTATAAAGTGTTCTCCTAAGGAAAGACATTTTTCTAAACCATCACCAAGCACAGCCGAGGAATACAACACTGAAGTGGCCCGGGGTCAGGCAGATCTACCAGAGGATTTGCCACTACAACTTACCGCCAACTCTCCCCCGACATCTTGGACTGCAGACACCAGCATACCGACTCCTACATCTGTAGACCAGATCCGGATCCCTTCTTTTCCCATTGACCGGAAGAGGAAGCTCTCAGATCCTGTAGAGAATAGAAACATTGGTAAAGTCTTTCTAACATCGAGGAGCTTAAGCGTTCCGTGCAGTGCGGTAGCGCCACCTCAGGACAAACCCATGGACCTTCACTGTAGCGGTCCACGCCACAGCAGTATATCTACATACGAGATTGAAGGTAGCCAAGATGAACCGATGGACCTCAGCTTCCCTAAAAACAGAAAGCAGGTAGAAACAGAAACGCTGCCACAGTCGGAGGCTGAAGCTCCAGTCAAAGACATGCCACCAGTCAAAGAGGACACTCCGAAGTCCATAGAGACATCTAAAGAGGAACCTGCTAAAAAACCCTCCCCTTTTATGGGAAATATCATCATCACTGACATCACAACGAACAGCCTTACCGTCACCTTTAAGGAGTACGTTCCCTTTTAAGGAGCCGCCCGTTAAAAAGGGACTACCAGAAATCAGTTCCTGTTAATATGTTTATATGTAGAAAATTTTTTTAAAGTGTATATATCGAAATTTATAATTTATAATTCCAAATGTTTCCTATAATGTTTTATACTCATCTGTGATGTTGTAGCCAAGAAAGTGCCCTCGACTATTTGAGTGAATGCATACAGGTGGAGATATTTCACCCCAAAAAAAATCAGTCTATTTGTCATAAAAAGTTACAGTTGCTGTTTTTTATACCTTTTACCAAACTTATAACCTGAGATTTATGAAGGTTTATACAAGCTTTGTATTAATAATCTCTTATTTTGGTCCTAATCGCAGAGATAAACTGTGATCACAGATCATATTTAAAGCACTTAAAACATCTTTTGTGTCAGTGATGGAGGAGTAGCTCGTGTCTTCAAGCCCTGATCCACAGATTAAAAAAGTTCTCTGTATTGTGATGAATGGATGTCTCTACAGTGGATCGGCAGAACTCCAGGCTTTGTTTGTGGGTTTCGTTTGAAGGAAAAAAGAAAATATTGGCCACAAAATGCAAATTTAACAAGCAGGTGTGTCCAGGCAGTGTAAACACGCTGCATGTTTGTTCCTTTTTGAATAATCTCTCGTCACGATTTGGAGCTGCTGCCCTTGAAGATCCATCATTACACGCGATTTCCCGTTAAGAATCTCCACGTGACGTTTAACATTAATAAAAGTTGTGATTTGTTTACCTAACACAGGGTTTCATCTCATTTTGCTGTCAGAGCTTATTAGATAATCTGTAGAATCCACTTGAGCACTATACGCTTTATTAAAAGTTATAACAGGGTCATAAAGAAGTAGAGATTAAATGTAACCTGTGAGAAGGCTGACTTTAAATCCTGTTACATGCAAACCAATGAGTCTAAGCTGTTTTAGTCATGCTGCTGAAAGCTGTGGGATGTGAAATAGGGGTGGACATTATGGCTGAAATATCTTTTTTTACATTGATTTTGCGAGTTATTGAACTGTGCAATCACACTATAGGCCAAATATTTCAGTTTTCTATCAACTTTGTTCATTTTTCCAGTGGATAGAATGTCCTTTAGCCGATGTTATGATCTCTGCTAATCCATCATGAATTGATATACTCATATTGCCCACCCCTATATGTGTAAGCTATGTGTTTGAGAGAAAAAAAAAATGGCCGTCTGTGCACATTTAAAGCACGCCCAGTAAGAATGCTGTGGGAGGAAAATCAAGAGTGTGTATTTACTGACATTGTGTTCAGAAGCTGAATTTGTTCCATGCGTTCTAAATCATTTTGAGCCTGATTGCTTCCATGTTTTTAAGCTTCTTTTTTTTTCTTGCACTCTGTTCAATGTAGAAATGATTGTTAGACAGTACATCAGCCAACTTGTTTGCTCAGCTTCTTGGATGTTTCACAATAAAAGACGGAGATTTGACCTCTGACCTTTTGGCTGCATGTGTCTTCATTTGTTTTTTTGTGTACGTAGCTGAAAAAAGAAGCATTGAACTCCGAAAGAAAAAAAGAGGCTTGCATAGGGAAACAGATTGTGTTGCATAATCACAAACTATCCTGCACAAAGAGCTCTGTGTGTGTTGCATAACTACACTGGTCACTAGTGTTATTAAAACCTTACCCATGCATTATTTTTCTCTGCTTCAGCTTGACCCCAGGCAGGAATGTAAACACTAGAGGAGGAAGAGGAGGGCTGGACGGGCAGTTATGTAATTCTTAGACTCTATCAAGGAGGAAGGCTTTATGGGGAGTAATCAGTCACCAACAGGCTCATGCATCTGAGCTGTTTAAAATGCTTTTATAAAAGCCTGAATCTGTCACAATGACACATCGGTTCTCTCAGCTTAACTGTCACAGATCTGGTTGTAAGATCAACATGGTGCAGCGATTTGAAAAAGGAACTTTGGATAAAGACCTTTTGGTGAAACCGATGAAGCTTCATGAGACAAAAGGTTGCTGAAGGCCTCGAAGACAGAGATTCTTCTGAACTGAGTTCTCAGACTGAGTGTCTGAAGGCTCTGCATGGACAGAAGAGGAATGTGTGTGAGGTGTCTCTGGGAGGTGCTTGTATCAAAGAATGTTGACTGAGAAAACTCAAAGCAGCTTTATCAGGCAAAAAAACAACAACTTTAAGACAGTGTAAGGGAGGAAAAACTGTCTCCTAAATAAACCTAATCTGCTTTATGTAAAAGTTTTTAGGTGAAACAAATATTCTTAACACGTTTTATATATAATTTAATTAACAAGTGACGTCTTATTTAAGCCAAAGAAACTTCTCAGCTGCTGAATCAACTCCAAATTTAAATAAACTCGACCAGGTTCAAACTTGACCGCCGCTGACCGCCGATACAATTATCTCCTACAATGTAACACTAAATAAACATTTGAATTTTACTGTGTCCACAGCGCTTCTGTGGTGTGTTGATGAACTTATAACCCGCCGGAAGGAGCTTTTAAAAATGCTAAAAACCTTCAGCTGATTAATTGATACGCAAATTTATTTAAAACAATTAGAAAACAATTTATGGATTATTTCAACTATTTTTCCCCTAAACAGATCAGTCATGTTTCCGCTCTTAATGAGATGTTAAATTGATGGATCAGTTGTTGGAGCAGGATTTTCAAACCCCGTCAACAATTAATCCGCGTGTATCCATATGTGTGTGTTTATATATAGAGAGGCTATATGTGAAGGAGCTCTGTGAGTTTGTCATGCATCAGTAGGAAACTGAAACATCTTTGAGCAGGGGAACATATTTATAGACCAAGTGTGATGTTTCACATTCCCCTTTTATCATCAAGCAGCAGCAGCAGCAGTCTGCACAAAGTTGCTTTCTTTTCTTGCAGCCCTACATGACTATTTTTTTTTTTCTAATTTAAATCTTTAAATATGATCCGCCTGCTGGTGTGGTAGTTCCCTCAAAAATTACAGAAATACATTCAGTGATAAAAGGGGGATTTTTCATCTGTTTAGATGCAGTTTCGTTAGTTTGTGTGGAATTTTCTTCCTAAATTCACTGAAAACCCCCCGTTTGGAACCTTCCGGTCTCAGGTCTTGGTGCGTTTATTATCAGCCCGCTGTTTAAAATGATGATTTGTAATTTTGCAACCTGACGAAGCTGCGGGTCAGACGGCGCAGCTTCACGCTTTTCTGCCTTTTGCGGGTTTTCAATGTGTGAGCCACCTTGAGCAGAAAATGTCGCCTCGGTCGTGTAAGTAGGACAGCTTGGAGCGAGCTGTGTGCACGCGCTGAGCATGTTGCCCAGAAACCAGAGAGCCAATAATGTTCTCACAGAGCCAGCTCTGTTTATTCATGCACGGCTGTCGCCATTGCAGCTCCTGCACATTCACTTTTCACCGACTCACAGCCAAATATGGTGAGCAGCAGCAGCAGCAGCAGAGTGCACTGTGTGTGTGTCTGTATGCGTGCGTGCACGTGCACCAGCCCGCTCTGTCTCTAACACAAACCGTGCAGGCTTCAGCCATTCTAGTACCGACAGGAAATGTCGGTCTGCGCGCTATGAGTATCAAAATGGTGGTTCATATTTCGACGGCAGCCACAACGCATCTTTTGTCCGCGACGCGCCCGCCTTTGTCTGCTCGGGCTGCACGCGGGGAGAATTTAAACAGACAGACTGCTGCGAACATTTCAGCTTCACATGCAAGATCAGGAATTCAAACCAAAAAAAGATAAAAATAAATAAATAAACAGAGATGCTGCTGAGCGCACCTTTTCAGTGTCTGACTGCGTCATTTCATATTAAGCGTCCCAGTTTGAATTATTGAACTGTTAATTGGTCTAAAAGCTAATAAGATATTTTAAATGTCACTGAAAGATCTAAATGTTTGAGGTCGATCTGCACTGGATTTGTTTTTATTGGTCAGAAGCCTTAATTGGGAAAAAAGTCAGTCTGATTACAGATAAACACATTTTTTTCAAATGTATCACAGGTAAGAAAAATCACGTCAAGTTGGTGTTAAATAACTGATTCGAACCGAATAAGGTGCAATTTTCTAGTTGTTTCCTTTCTTTAATTTTTCAGCCCTTTAAAAATCCCAATAATGTAAATTTAGAAGAAAAGAAACCTTAATCATCTGTCAAAGTGGTTCACCCGCCCAAAGACAGACAGATGAAGAATCTCCCAATTTTTAGATTTATTCCCTGAGTGGAGTGACGCAGGCCCGTGTAGCTTGCGCAAAGTGCGGCTCAGTTCCGGATATTTAAATAAGGATGAGAAAACATCAAGGCAGAAATGCGCGAGGAAATGATTTTCTCTCCACTCAGAAAACGTTCTCGTTTGCCTGATTTTCTGTTGACATGAAGAGAGCAGAACAGAACGAGTCTGATGCAGACAGGCTGAAAACATGTTGAAGGATTTCCGTTTGTTTGTTTGTTTGATTAAATGTAAGGTAGGTAACAAATACAGGCCTGTTATTTTTGTCTAGTTGTTTATTTATTTATTTAAGAAAGTTGATTGATAAGAAAGTGTATTCCACAATCAATCAATTAATCAGTTAATCAATAAATAAAATGATAAACTAATAAACTAACAAAAAAATAAATAAAGTTACATTTAATGAATTTAACAAATTGAAGTTGATGTGAGGATCAAATTATTCCATATCTGATTAGCTATAACAAAATAAAATGAACGTAATGATGATCAAATAAATGGCGAGTCTCATGTAAAATATTCAGAATAAACAGTTGAAAAATATTTGTGAATTTAAGATTTATTAAAAAACTGTCAAATAAAAAAGATGGAATTATTTGATTTAAATGTTTGCAAAGATTTGACAAAGTCAAAGTCTCCCATTATTATTTTTTAATAGAACAAAACATTAAAGAAAAATGTTTTTGCTTCATAAATGATACAGACTTTTATTATTATTTATTTATAGCTGGTGATAAAACAACAGGTTTCGTTGGACAGAAATCCAAAGAAGATCCAAGATGATTCAGTTCTGTGGCAACAGACTATAAAAATGTCCTTTTCAAATCCATATTTATTTTGTTTTGAAAAAAGATGAATCAACATATTTTCTGTCCAAAACGTTCAGTTTTTTAAAAGAACACCCGCTGTGAATTTTTTTTGTGATGTAATCAGACCTCTTCAGACAGGCTGGTTCACTTTCTGATTCCTGGGATAATAAATGCAAAAATAATAATGAAATAAAAAATCAGAGTCTCTTTTCACAATGTTGTGCTAAAGATTAAATATTCAAATAAACACACATCTGTGGAATCAGAATCCTGTAATTAAAACAGTGCACGTGTTAACATGAAAACTCTGTTTGAATCTGTTTTTTTGCGCCGTTTTTGCACAAAAAGTGAAAAAATGCAGAGAGCAGACTTGAATCCCAATATACTCCGAAAGTGCAAAAGGCCCCTGAAGTCGCGTGACGCATCAAAGATTCCGCATCTGAAAGTGTCAAAAATTGTAAAGCAAGTCCTCGTGTTCTCAGTAATCACTTTGATCTTTCGTTAATAATCAGTGAAGCGGTTGTAGGCCAGTGAGGTTGTTTATGAGAGGCGCTGATTGGACTTTTAAAACAGACACGTGCTTGATTAGAATTTCTTAGTTTGAGGTGTTTGATTAATCACCTGGTTTGATTTGTTGTGTTGATCTGTGGTATAGCTACAGTTTTTTGTTTACTTCATTTGGACTTTTCTTTCACACCTGCTTATTTCGATTCAGTTTGACGCAGATGGTTTGTGCTCGTGCGCACGGCTCTGTTTGCGCCCCTACTATCACCGCCACCACAGGGACCCGGCGGGTCCGTGGAGCCGCTCCTGGAGCCTCTCTCTCTAACTCTGTTCGCTCCACTGCGCCAGACATTCCTGTACAGCAGCCAGGGCGGCGGGGGGAGGCCACGCCCCCTCGATCACAAACCCAGAGCACGTAGCAACAATCGAGCCAATAAGCTCTGCAGCGGCCCGTCCTACCCGACGGTGCCTAGCAACAAGGAAAAGACGTGATGACGTCCTCTCCAGATTGCGTATTATGGGATGTGCGGAATTAAACAAGCCGAGGAGGACGAAAGGGGAGGGAGGGGAGGGGGGCGGGCGGCAGCCTAAAATAATAACAATATCAAGAAGGCAGAAAACCCGCGGCGCGTGGTGAAGCATGGAGCTGTCGGCTGTCGGTGAGAGCGTGTTTGCAGCCGAGTCCATCCTCAAACGGCGGATCAGACGGGTACTTGGTGCTCTTTCTCTATCACGCCACTGGCTGTTCCTTTGCATCTGTTACGCAAACATGTGTCCGTCCGTGCGGACTCGACAGGCGGCTCACCTACGACCACAATGTGTTTACGGATCTGTTATTTTTTTCTTGCAGGGTCGCTGGGAATATTTGGTCAAATGGAAGGGCTGGTCGCAGAAGTGAGTATATAAAAACCGAGACCGGAGAAGGACAGCGCTCCATCCTGGCCACTCGTACTACTGCACCACCGCTGAGTCTCTGCCTGCGCCGCTTCTGCATGTTGTGTCCGTTTCAAGTGCTGTGTGTCCTGTTGTGCAGTCTGTCCCTGCGTTTTCAAGGCCTTTTGTGTGCAAAATATGTCCGATTTATTTCACAGCTGTAACCGTGGCTGGGTTTTCCCGTGCGTCACTGTCCACGACGCAGCTGCATGCAACTGAATGTTTTTCTCTCTCTTTTTAACATCGTTATTCTGTTAAATAAAAGTGTGACACCGTGCGCGCGGTGACGCGAGTTCTGCTCAGTAAGAGGCGCTTTTCCTCTCGGTTTGTTGTGACGCAGGTACAGCACATGGGAGCCGGAGGAAAACATTCTGGATGAGCGCCTCTTCGCTGCCTTCGAGGAGAGGTGAGGGTTTGAATGCGCTGATGTAGGCCTCTCTTGAAAAAGAAAGAGAGAGAGATGGCCCCGCGCACTAAGCCATGAAAAGTCCCCTAAAATAAGTTGTTAGATTTGAATAGATTTGAATCTTTAAATCTCGTGGAAGGAAGTACAGATGTTGCAGGTTCCTGTTTGATTTATATCCAAGAAACCCGCAATTGGGTGAAATCTCTATTCGTTTAGTTGCTTTTTCCTCTTATGAACTATATAATTATTGGTTTTTAAAAGGATTTTTCTTATTATTTGGGTTCATCAGGGAGCGCGAAAGGGAGCTGTTCGGGCCGAAGAAGAGGGGACCCAAACCCGAGACTTTTCTCCTGAAGGTGGGCGCGTGATTCTTTTTTATTTCTCCAGTTTCTAATTTATGAGATCATCTCTCTAAAGAGACATTTCCAGAGGATGAGTCATTTAGCGATTTGCTACCTCATTAGTTCAGATTCACCAAACTGACAGTTGAAACCTCACATTCATCCCCTCACTTAAAACTCTGTTATTACTTTTAGAACATCTGAAAGATGAATTGTCTTATCGCTGCATATTTTACGATAATTAAGAACCTCGTGTACCCCCCCTCATTTGAATATGGTTGTGTGTGAATTGATGACTGCGTAAACACGGTTTGAGTCAAGCTGATTTCGAGGCCTTGAGTGTGCAGTTTAACCACGTGATTGTCTCATTAATCATGTTCTTCCTTCTTAGGCCAAAGCCAAAGAAAAGACGTATGAATTCAGAAGAGAAACCCCCAGAGGGATCCATGTGTCCTATCCCATCCCGGAGCTCATCACAACACCAAGGGCCCGCGAGGGTTTACGCGCCGTGGTTCCTACAATCTTCCCCCCGAGCGCAGTCAACAGGGGGGAAAGTGTCCCCATACGGCCTCTGGAGCCCGAAAGAAGGCCCAGACCCCCACTGCCAGGAGAGTGGGTGCGGTCCCCTAAAAAGCGAGGCCGCAAGCCGAAGCTTCATTACGACCCGCCGGAGGACAGCAGCCTAATGGAACCGGATACTAAACGGAGCAGGTCACTGGACGAGTCCCATACGTCTCGAGGCCTGCTCCATCACGGAGAGACGTCAGATCAAAGCCTGATCCAGCTGACCAGGAGGTTTCAAGAGGAAACCACGATCACACCCAAATCCAGACATGAAGGAGGTGCGCGCGTGTCCTACACCTGCGCGTTTAATATGCGCAAAAGCGACCCGCAGGGACACAGGACTTATGGTCTGGACAGAGTACCGTTCTCACAGTCTAGCAGGCTGGAGCGGGGACATCAGGCTGAATACTCCCAGCCCGACCTGGGGGACCCGGCCTCCTCCTGGACCCCCTGTTTCACCAGCTTAGACACTGTGACGGTGACGGACGTCACCATGAACTTCCTGACGGTCACCATCAGAGAGAGCAGCACAGATAAAGGCTTTTTTAAAGACAAGAGATGAAAACTGCAAGTAGTTCAGACAGTAATTAGCACGCGACTAATAAACAGGCCTTTTGTAAAACTGTATTTTTTGTATCAGTTACCTCCAAACACACATAAATATTCAAAACGATCCTGAAAAATAAAACCTGTAACATCGTATTGTAGCTTTTTCTGTATTTTTCCGTTCATCTGGAACTTGGAGAAAATAATATTCAAAAAGGAAAGTTTTTACAAATTAACTAAATAAAATGTTTATGTCATATTTTAGTTGAGAAGAGAAGAGCACGTTTTCTTGTTGCTTCTTGTTCACTGCACAAAACTTTCCTTCAAATAAAGCTTTTGATTTCCAACTAAAAAAAGATTCATTTATTTTCGGAAAAAAATTTCAGAAGAGTTAGAATAAATAAACTTATTCAGATAAAATCGTGTTTAAAGTTTCTAATTTGTTAAAAGTTAAACTGTTGGATTGAAAACGTATTTGTTTGAATATTTGAACTCACAGAGCTTTTATTTTGTAAGAATTGTGCTTTTAAAGAATAATCCTTTCTTTACCCTAATTGATCAGCTCATAGGCTAAATACAAAATTGTATTTTTTAAACCAATTTGTTATTATCTTGTTACTGCAGCCTTTAACTTTTATATTTTATTTTTATAAACTAATAATCTAATGAAATCTAACAGTGGAATCTGTCTATCTGGAGAGTTTTAGTGATTTGAAAGGTTGGATCTCTCAGAGACCAGCTCTTTGTTACATTTAAAGTTTTTCCTTGGGCCAGATGACGTCAGTGGATTGTGTGATATGATAGCACATCATATTATTGTTTATGCCAGTAAGCTGCTCGGTTGTAACCGGATCAGGACGCAACCCGTGATCTCACCTCAACTGTTCCAAACAAGAGCGACTTTGAATCACGTGACCCGCTAATGGGTCGTCCCAATTCAGCCCAGAATTTTCACTTTTTGATGTTAATTTCTTTTCAAATTACATATCGTCAAGACAAATATATCAACATTTAGTTGACATTGTTCAAAAATTAGAAGCTGACACGTCTCGGTGTTTTGAAGATTAAAATCTTTCATAACATCTGAGGGATTTCAGGTTACTCAGCAACATGAAAGTGAAAAATCTTCCTTCTCAGATCTCTGCTCTGTGTCCACGGAGTTCACCTCCTCAACACGTCACCTGCCTGGAAGGGTTTGTCCAGGTTACCTTCTCAAAGAGCCAGTGTCTTACAGTAAAGCGCAGTGCAATGATGGAAGATGGTGACTTGGTCCAAGCCATTCTGAAAATTTGAGGTCGCTGTGTTACAGCTGTTCGTCCTCCTCGGGCCACGGAGGACGTGCGAGAGGAAATATTTACACATGTTGTAATCCAGATGTGAAGAGAAGGGGCACTGCGTCATCCTGCCACCAGATGGAGCCAAAACACACAACGCCCATCTTTCCTTAGCTGTTATATGATTTCAGTTTTCACACTTTTCTAAGAAAAGAAACAATTTAATAAAATCCAACAATGTGAAAATGCTGTTGTTTGGGGGGAATTCTGGAAGAATAAAAAAAAAATGGGCCTTTCTTTCTAGTTCGTGGTTTGAGGTCAGGTGGTACAGCGCAGGTATATAACATTATTTTTATTGATAAAGCAGGTTAAACACGTTTATTCAACATGGTGACGGCCTGTGGGGGAAAAAACTGTTTTTGTGTCCAGTGGTTTTGGTGTACAGAGATATGTAGCGCCGACTTGAGGAGAGATCCTGGATGAGAAGGTCCCTGCTGATGCTACCTACTCTTTTCTTGACTCTGGAGGAGTCCAGGTCCTGGATGGAGGGCAGATCAGCACCAGTGAGTCTCTCTGCAGACCTTATAGTTCTCTGCAGTCTATTTCTGTCTAGTTTGGTTGCAGAACCAATGAGCCCTGGTCTCAATATTCCGTTTATTCCGAAATACGCTGAACAATATTCAGACATCCTGTATGAACTGCTGTTGTTTTTAGCTGTCTCTAATGGTGGCCGTATTTCCTGCACCACAGCAGCCAATGAGGCAGTTACTGATTTATTAAGTTTATTAAGTTTACTTCTAAAGCACTTCATACACACTCTGTGTCCTCTACAAGAAATGTAAACCTAAATCAGAATAAACCAAATAAAAAACAAACATTGATATCAGTTGGATTTTAAAATTCATGACACAGAACATTTTTAATAAAGTAATCAAAACCACAAAATAAATAAAAAAAAACCTTGAACATCTTAAATCATTCTAACAGTTGATAGTTACACTTTGAGTTTATATTCAATTTCAAATCCTTTACAAACCTGAAACTGAACAAACAAATAAATACATCTTTTGAGAGCAGAATAAGAAATTCCACACAAACAAACTCAAGTGAAAATGTTTACACGCGTCTCTCTTTAAATCACCAGTAAGGCTGTTACTCAAAAGAAATATCCCACTATGCAAACTATTACAAATAAACATTGGAACTCTGTTGTTTCTATTCAGTCTGAACTTTCATGAGTGTGTTTGAGTCTAAATGTTCACAGTGCAACAACTTTTCTGACCTGTGTGGATTTTCATTTTAAAAGTTCCAAAAAAAGGTTGTGTCATTTCTCCATGCTTCTCTTATTGAGCACTAATCATTTCTTATTTGATAATACATTAGAAGTATAGACAGTACACCTGTAAATGTAGTTTATCTGGCCCACTGGATAATTATATAGTATAGTGTAGGTGTTTAGGCCTATTTTGATGACTCGGACATGAATTCCCACAGTATCAGTGTTACTGATGCAGAGGCACTGTGACTGGATTCATTATTTTATTCAGGTAGTATACCACAGAACACGGTAGGTGGGTTCCATAGATCATGCAATCCTCTTGGTCAAATTCACTTTACCTGAAAAGATTTTATTACATTTTAAAAGTCTTCTCCAATTTTGTGTGAAAGTCACTTACTGCATATTAAACCTTTTGTTATTATTGTATTTTCAGTTTTAATAACCTTTAAAAATTGTCATATTGATTTGAATAAATCATGTTCTATATAGTGTACAGTGTCAGAAATGTAGCTCATTGTGTTTTTTTCTACAGTCTTACACCTGGGTCATCCAACCCACCAATGTCCACTGCTAATGTGAACTCTGATCATACTGTCCCACTCTCTTCTCCTAGTCCATACATACTTTGTGTGTGACTCCTCTCTCCTCTCTCCTACTGTCTTCTCCCACTGCTGTGCTATGCTGATCTTTCTTGTAGCTGCAGTGCACAAACTCACAAAAACTTCTGTGAAACCTTCCTGGTGGAAAGAAAAACGTATTAACTCAATGATAAAAATTAAGCAAATACTGTATATCTGATTACTAGAATTTACCCTATCCAGTCTGGACTGCTCTATGTTCCAGCATTTTGATATAGGCACGCTGTGAAAAAGCTGGACTGGCGATTTTGAGCTGCTCAAATGTTCTGAACACATCAAATGTGTATAGCGTTTGACAACTCGTGGTTGCTGGTCAGTATCTATAAGCAACAAGCTCTGGTAGGGTTGGTGTCCACTTGAAAGAGCACGCTGGACACTGGGCTGTTGGGAGATGTAGTTTGTATGGTCCTAAAAGCAAAACCAAAAAAGTTCAATGATATACTGTAATTTAACTGATTTTTATTTAAATTTGATGAGTGTTTGTGAGTATGCGTGTACAGTGTTGCTTAAAGAAAAGGATTATCTCTAGTGTGAGTGTACTTCATGTACCATTGAAGGTCACCAGTAGGACCTACTTTCCAGGAACTATAGACAGGGAATTTGATGAAAAGCAGGAACATGTTTTGGGAAGAGGGACTGGTAGCAAACAAACTACAAAAAAAATATGATAACTGTAATTTAAAGAATCAATCCAGGTCTTAAACACAAGTTACAATAAGACTTTTAACATACCATGCTGTCAAGATTGATGTTGGCCCAATTCATCCATAAAAATGGCAGTTGTTGGTGGAATAGGCTTAAAAATTCCATCAATAATCTCTCTATGGAGAACATTTTTTGGTGGAGCTCCACATCACAGGTAGAACATAGAAACTGAATTCCAAATGGAATACATTCCATGCACTGGATAACAGCAACAATTTTTTTGCACAGCTGGCGGTTTTGATGAAGAACTTTTTCCGCACCCATTCAGAAGAATTGGCCTAGCAGTCTTAAGTTTTTCATCTAAATTAAGCTGCCGTTTTGCCCACGAGGTTGTTGTCTGTGTAGATGATGGAACAGATACTGACTTTAAGATACCAGCAAGTTGATCAGGGTGGTCCTCTAAATGGCAAAGAAGAGAAGATGAATAAAAGTAAAAGTTGTATTTGTTAAATTTAAGTCAACCTTTGCTTTTTTATGTGTTTTACCACGATTTTGGTCAACGGACATGTCTTCTTCTGGAAGATTCTTATTCTCTTCAGCCCTGCTGGTACTGGCACAAGGAGCTAAAATTGTTTTGATAATAAAAAAAATAAAAAAATTTTGACAACATAATTAACCAATAAGAATATTTCAACCAAGAAGGCCAATAAGCGCACTTCCTCTTTGGGATCAGGTAACCGTTGCTGTCCCTATTCCTCCAGCGCACAGATCCTGGTATGACTTGCTTCTTTTTCACTACAGGTTTAGGATTAGGTTTAGGCTGATGAACAGGAGATTATCAGACATATAGACTTCTCTCCTCAACACATCACCTGCCCAAGTGTTTGTCCAGGTTACCTTCTCAAAGAGCCAGTGTCTTACAGTAAAACATAGTGATCAATGATGGAAGATGGTGACTTGGTCCAAAGGCTCTGAAAATTCGGGGTCGCTGAGTTACAGCTGCTCCGGACCACTGAGGACGTGCAAGAGGAAAGATTGATATAATCCAGATGTGAGGAGGAGGGGCGCTGCGTTATCCTGCCACCAGATGGAGCCAAAACACAAAACGCAGATCTTCTGTTCTTTTTTTTCGGTTGTTATGATTTCAGCTTTCACACTTTTCTAAGAAAAGAAACAGTTCCATAAATTCCAACAATGTGAAAATGTTGTTGTTTTGGGGGGAATTCTAGATTATTTAAAAAAAAGGGCCCTCATTTTTATCTGACGAGTAACAGTTTTTCAGGCAGATCGTGTCTTTTTAAAGAGCAAAGATAAAAACCTGCTGAGGTCAGCAGCCTCCAACAACTGGATCAGGAGTCTGGGGAGGAGAAGAAGAGAAGTTTGTGGGGAAGACGGAGGGAGAAGCGAGTCAGTATCTTCCCTCCATAAACTTAATCAGATCTCCTGAGTGTCCAGGCTTCAGATGTTCTGATGGATCATCTGCTTCATGTGATCTTTTCAACCTGTTTTCTGTTTGTTCGCGGTGCAGCTGATCTGTGCAGCTGGACTGGAAGGTGAGCAGCTTTTCTGATCACATGATGTTTTGATGACTTTTAATTTATAGCTATATTGGGTGACTTTATATTTTTTTATATTTGTAAGAAATCCTGGAATTTGTTCCATAACAGCTTCAATTGATGAGGCAATATTATTTTTATTTGTAAAGCAGAATGACAGAAATATTAATGTTCTCCTCCGGAACCAGCGGTTTTGCAGCTGACTCGGACTCCAGGATTGTTCTCCAGGTGCGGCTCCGCTGCACAGAGGGATCGGTGAGTTGGACCTACCCGGGTCAGGCTCTCAGGGTGGTTTTCGAGCCCAACCTGTCCTCCACCCGGCACGGAACCATCTGCATCAAGCCCTCTCCATCGTTCGGAGGGGCGGACGTGTTCGTAGAACGGGGCGGGAAGCTGCAGCTGCTGATGAAGGACGGCGGAAGGTTCGGGCACTTCGGGCAACAAGTGTTCTGTTTCTGGGCAGATGGGCCACAAAGACCGACTGTCTACATCCAAGCCAGCCCACAGGGTGCAGGAACCTGGAGCAGACGCAGGATGAGCTTCAGCTACGAGGTGCTGGACAGCAGGAGGGCTGCAGGTAACCTGCAGGGCGGGATGCAGAGTGAGTATTACCAGACCTTTAAAATGGACCTATAGTCCAGATTTGGTGCTACAGTTTAAACATGATTTAGTATAATATTTCATCATGATTCTAAAAAATTACAGTCTTTTGAATTTCAGTAAACTGTTATTTAGAAAAAAATAAAATCTCTATTATGTCAAATGAAATAATCCTGCAGGAGAATCACTACCAAAGACAAATGCAGGCTGATCAGTTCATCCCTGATATGCTTGTTTTAACTTGTATCTTTTTACTGTTTAAATGATGGGAGTTAAAGCAGATGTATCTAATAAATACAGGCATGACGTATAATCTCCTTTAAGTTCATTTTAAAAGTTCTAACATGTTTCTCAAGAAAGCTCCAAGTTCACAGACTGTTTTACATCAGGGACAATTACCTTCACACTTTAACATTTGGTAGCTTTTTATCATCCTTGTCAGAGGTATTTCATGTCATTTTTTTCCTTCAGTTCTGTATGAAATTATTCTCAAGTCTGTGTTCATCAGTGCTTTTAATAAACCTTTAAACATTATTACATTCAGGTTTAAGCCAGATGTGACAAAATCCAGTAGAAAACTTTATAAAGTCATTTGTTCAGAGATACTTTAAAGCTCAGCTTGGTTCATGCTCAACTTTAAGTCCACAACAGTCACAAATATTAAAAAATATTTCACTTTAACATCATGAAACTTTAATAAGCAAGATTCTTTCACAAGTGACACCTCAGAAAAAACTGAGCTCTCTGAGTACAATCAACATCACATACACTCCTTACCTTAAGCTTAAGAATTCACATCATCACATCATTCACACACACACACACACACACACACACACCTACAAGTGTGTTTTGTTATCCTTATGGGGACCGTCCATTGACTTCCATTGATTTTAGTTATACCTAACCCAAACCCTTTTCCTAACCTTAACCATTACTGATCTATAACTAACCCTAAGACTAACTAAAACTATTCACACCATACCTATAAACCTAACCCCTAACCCTAAAAAGGGGAGTCCCCCTCATGGGGACCAGGCTTCGGTCCCCACAAGAACCCTCGGACCCCAGAAAGATAGTAAAAGTCAGGAAACTGGTCTTCAGGAGGTCAGAAAAACAAGTCCACACACACACACACCTGTGCATCCTTAGCACAGTTAACCACTGTTCACACTAAGAATGTTGTAAAATGTATTTTCTATTTTGAGTACTGTTAGCTTTGATCTGAACCATTGATTTATTTAACTAACCCTGTTTTTGTAGCTTATAGTGGCTATTTGCCTTATAAACCTTGATGCCAGCAATTGTTCTGAGTACCACTAAAGGGATCCTGAGTACCTCCAGGTGGTACTTGTACCACATGTTAAATACTATAGATCACTTCTTCTGTTTCAGCTCTGATTGTTCATTTCACAGATTGTATATTAAGATCCTCGTCTACTTCTCTTCATTAAAAGAAAAAAGTCGTAGCATCCCAATGACACAAGCTGCCATGTTGAATTCTTTCAGCCAGAGTCAGTTGAGACCCGCCCACTCATCTGCACACAATCATGGTGGTCTCACACTAAATATTCGAAACAAAGAAACATTATCTGAAACGTGTCTTTATTTATTTGTAAGAAAAATGTCCCATTTTTTATGGAGGGGTGGGGCTTAAATGTAAACTACAGCCAGGGACTAGAGGTTGTTAGCATTTTTCTAATATCTAGTTTGATTCAGTCTATGGTTTCATGTATTTGGTTAATAAAGATTCTTATAATTCCTTGCATCTGATTTTTAAAGGCGTTTTTAATAATTGCTGCAAAAAATGTTTGTGTAAAATTTGCAGCAGCTGTTGATGCTTTTCAGTGGGTTCAAAATCCAAGTCACAGATATTCTCTTACATCAGAGTTGTGTCTTAGTGGCTGCAGCTGCTGGTCAGTTTTGTCTGCTTGTCTGGTTTTCATCAGGGAACAAAGCAAAGAGGACACAGCGCTCCACTGACTGGCTGGAGGGCACCAGGCCAGAAGCCCTGCTTTGAACGGGCAAATACTTCTCAGATTCCACAGATTCCATATCATTGTCTCTGTCTTTTTATTAGCATTTATCTGTGTGTGCAGGCCCGTTCCAATGTGGTGAGCTCATTCTGTGTCCATCATGGACAGCTGCCTATTAATCTCTCTGTATACTGCCAATCTGGGGGAGTCTTTAACTCGTGTCATCTCCTGCTTCGGCTCGAGGGTCATTCAGATAGGTGGACACAAAAGAAGTCAATGACCAGAGAGAAACGTGGAGGGGATGATGCAGCATTCCTTCAGCTGTACTATGGTTCCTTCTGTCTGTGATATGAGAGATAATATCCATTATGTAGTGAAGGAATTGATTGACTGATGCTGGTCGTCCTTCTTAAATATTAACACAACTAAAACAAAAGAAAAATCCTTCCAGCCTCAATGAAATACCTGACAAGTTGTGTTCTGATCTTCATGTTGATACCGTGAGCAAGAGGGTTAATCAGCATATGTATTTTTTTCCCCCCCAAATTGTGTTTTACACATGCATCTCTTTGAACTTTCTCTTTTATCTGCTGGTTTTGTTCCCTTTCCCTTAAAAACAAAAACAGATTGCAGGAGGTTGTAAAACTGCAGCAAAACATCAGGGATGGAACTAAATAATATCTCAGCTCTGTATCAAACTAGAGTAGCAAGGCCCATCAAATCCTGATGGTTCTGAGACTCCTCTGGCTCACAAGTTCCTGTTGCTATCGTCAGGGATACATCCTGCCAAAATGCAGGACAAACAGATTGAAGTTTTCTCTGGTCCCTGCTGCAGTTGCACCGTTGAACAAGATGCTTAATTTTTTCTGTCTTTTTTCATTTGAATTAATTAGTTTTTTTGTCTTTAGAGAGTGAATGTTCTTATTACTTGTTGCTGCAAAACTAATTGCCCCATGGGGATAATGAAGATTCCTTCTAGTCTTTGGGTCTTTAGTCTTTAGGTTTCAGAGGAGAAACAAACATTTATCTTTAGCTTTGTTAATCACGATACTTTGGATTATGTCCAGATTTCAGAGGGAATGAGTTAACTAGAAAATAAAGAGATTCCTATGTACCACAGTGTAATCTGTGCTTGTTTCCACCCACAGCTTTGTGCCGACCCTGCAACGACTCAGAACTGCTGATGACCATCTGCAATAGTGATTTTAGTGAGTATATCCTGCTTCTCTAAAACACGAGACCTCATTCCATTTGTTCTTAAACTTCTCTCTGCCAACAGTAAAAAGGAGAATGTGTTTGCAGTGGTGTTAAAATGGGTCGGATCAAACAACATTAATAGATGCTAAAACTGTAAAAGTAATATTTTAATGTCAGCAGAGTGGAAACTTAAAGCAACAGATTAGACGTTTTAAACTGGATTATAAATGTTTATATTTTATCTGTTGAAGTTCTTTGAATGGCTTCAGTTTGGAGAAATATTGTTTGAGTCTGACTGGATTGAAGGTCACATCTGTTCAATATTAGATGAAATCCTGACAATATTATTATTATTTGATGCATATTTTGTACATATGTGTTTTGTTGTTGTTTCAGTGGTTCGAGGCCACATCCAGAACGTTTCCCATGATTCTGTACGTCAGACTTCCCTGGTGGAGGTGTTGGCAGTGAGGGTCTACTGGCAACGAGGTGGAGTCTTTGAGCAGCAAGTGGATCCATCTGTGACATCTCCATCTTGGCGTGGACGAATCCACGTACTCCTGAGATGCAAGGTGAAGCCTGGAGATGGAGAGTTTCTCTTCACGGGGTCGGAGCACTTTGGTGAAGCTTGGTTACGATGTGCACCTCGATACAAAGACTTCCTGTCTGTCTATCACAAGGCTCGGATAGAACAAAGACACTTCTGTGATTTTCCTATAGACTGATGATGAGCTTTATAAAGCTGTTTATCCAAAACTCTGTATCGGCACTGCAGGAACTATTTACCAGAGAGGAGGAATACAGCATCAGAAACAGCATGGCTTCCTCTGCTGAGACTCAGAGAGGGTTAGTCTCTGAGTTTCTCCCATCAGTCGAGACTCTGCAGATGAGATGAGCGGATTCTCCAAACATCAGCTGTTGTTTACGTTGCTGTTTCTCAGTCACCTGAACTTAAGCGGACTCAGTCATTCATCATCACCATGTTGTTGTTACATGTACATGCTCACAGAAATCTGTGAAACTTTGACATTTCTTCTATATGTTGGAAACTGTTTATGGTATGTGACGTAAAGGTTTGGTTTCAGTCCAGTATCAGTGTTTACATTTCTGTTATTAACTTTATACAGTCTGATTTTACATGACTGAGAAAGGTTTTCTGAAAGTTATCAGCTTTAATTACTATAAACACTGAATCAACTTGACTTAATGAAATATTATTTCAGGTTCTCAGGCTGATTAAAACCAATTTGTGTTGGTGTTCAATGCTTTAAGATTCTTTGAATAAATTACACAAATGTTTAATATGTGTCTGATGATGTGATTTCTCCTTAGGATCAGAATTGGCCAAGTATCATTTGTACAAAACAAGGAATTTTACTTGGAAGAGATGCACACACACTTCTCTTGCAGGCAGCCATAGAATAATATGATATGCTGATTTATTATGGAAAATCCAATTTTAAGTGATTTATTTTATAAATTTACCCTCAAATTGGGGCTACACGGTGGAGCAGTGGGTTATGATGTTGCCTTGCAGCGAGAAGGTCCTGGTTTCTGCATGGAGATTGTATGTTCTCTCTGTGCATGTGTGGGTTTTCTCCAGGGACTCCAGCTTCCTCAACATGTAAACACTTCTGTGTTCAATAATATGATCTCATATCACCTTCTCTCTTATACCTTAAGTACAGCCAATTATGTTCCTGAATCTGTTTGCTAATTTAACACTACAACTCCAGTGGATTCCCTGAAACAACATCTGCTCTCAGATGTCAGGAGATCAATCAAACATCTGGGACGTGGAGCAGCACTTCTTATGTGCCGAGGTTTATCCAGGGATTTGTTGTTCTCAGCGATCTGTGTGGCCCGTTGATCTCCATCCACTGCACTGCTCACAAGTATCTGGAATAAAGCGCCAAGAAGAAGAAGCTGACGTTCAACCATCTTATGGGTCAGCTCAGACCAGAAAGATCCAGGATCACACAACAAGCTTCTGTCTCTCTGTCTGGATGGGAAAACATATCCAGTCAAGCTGGTGGACCGAGATGTTGCCATGGAGTATTCATGCAAACAGTGTTTCTAATATCAGCTCAAGAAGATAAACAAACATATGTGAAGCCCTTAAAGCTTGGGGGTCCCCTACAACCTCCACTCCTTTGGCTCCCTTCTGTGCAGCCAGGAGAACTTAATTGACTTGAAAACCAACAACTGCTCTCTGAGCTTCTTCATGGCAGCAGCAGAGCTCACAAATTGGTGTGTTGAACTTTTTACAAGCTCTAAACAGCCGCCAATGAAAGTGTAAATGACTGAGGGGTGAATGATGACACACAATGACCCCTGCAGTCACAACGCCCTGGCAGACATAATGACTATTGTTAGAGCTGCTGGGACTCACAAGTCCAAAGAAAGCAAATGATTAACATGATGTTTTACTTTAACTTGTGAATTTTTGCTGTATTTTCTGCTAATTCTGTTCAGGTTAAAGAAAACATTTTTTGATTAAAAATTCAGTAAATCTCTTACAAATTCATTTATATTTGTCTGTTTAAAGATGCAAAACAGTTACTGATGGAGATCCAAAAACTGGCAATGTATTTATTGTAAAATGTGTTCTGCCTTCAAACAGCCATGTTTATATAGCATGAAAATAAAAATGTCTTATTTTCTTGCCAAAAGTCCTGCAGATGCTCAGTATGAGACATTGCCTCCTGCTGTATTGTCCCAGGAGGCCACCATGTCAAATTTAGAAGCAAAATATGGTCACTGCAGGCTTTTAAGATGAACAATCCTCATCTCTGGGAATTCCAGCAGGCTCTTGAGGGGATAGAACTGTCGGAGGGCTTGAGCCCGGGGCTTCTGCTGCAAGCCGCAGCGGCAGGAGTCCACTCGGACTTGGGGAGTAATTGGTTTATTTCACCGCCTGGTCTGCTTTCCCATGTGGGCCACTGCTGTGGGGAGGCCCAGAGGTACAATATAGAAACAGCAGGACACTGTCCAGTGTGCAGCAGGCTTTCAGGGATGGAGGAGCAACAGCACAATGCTGAAGCACACAAGTCTCCTGGTTTGAAAAGATGTTCATTTGGTCTCCTTTTTTTAAATGGGGCAGCGTTTGTTGATGAAAATGAAAAGTAATTCAATTTTAACCGAGGCTAAAAAAAATAAATAAATTTGATGAAGAAAGGAAAGTGAGTCTGAGGGATTTTCCTGACACTGATTTGTAATTTATCATTCATGCACATATACTTTTATTGTTGAAGCAAATGTTTTTAAAACTTGCTTTGAAAATGATTCTTTAAAAAAACTGGAAAGTTTAAAATAAGGTAAATTGTATTTGTTGTTGTATATCATCCACTCAGTCCTTATTCTGAATTTCTGTCTGAATTTTCAGACTTTTTATCAGAAATATTATTGAAATCTGATAAAGTCATTTTATGGGAGATTTTAATATCCATGTTGAAAGTGATACTCTAACTACACCATATAGTGATTGTTTCCCAAAATGTAAACAAACCAACTCACTGTTGTCATCATACTCTTGATCTTGTTCTGACTTATGGCGTAGAGATTGAACAGCTGACAGTGTTTCCTCACAACCCTGTCTTGTTTGATCATTTTTTAACAACCTTTGAGTTTACAATGATGGACCTCACCGCTCCAGATAGAAACTACAACTACCGTAGATGTTTATCAGAAAATGCTTCATTGCATCTTCATTCCAAAAGAATAATATAACAGAGAGCAGCTGCAAAGATTTTGCAAACTGATGATTTTACTGATAATTTTACAGCTTCAATGCGCACATCATTGGATAAAGTTGCTCCTCTGAAAATGAAGGTAATCAGTCAGGGGAGGCGTGCTCCTTGGTTTAATTCAGAGCTGCGTCTGCTGAAAAGAACTTCAAGAAAGTTAGAAAGGAAATGGCGTTCCACTAAGCTAGAAGAATTTTATTTATCTTGGAGAGATAGTCTGCTCGTATACAAAAGAGCCCTTCGCAGGGTTAGAACTGAGTATTACTCGTCCCTCATAGAGGAGAACAAGAACAATCCCAGGTTTCTGTTTAGTACTGTAGCCAGATTAATAAAAAACCCAACTTCTGTTGAACTGTGTATCCCTGTAACCCTCAGTAGTGATGACTTCATGGAATTCTTTACTAATAAAATAGATTCAATTAGAGAAAAAATCTATAATGTCCTTCCCACTGTTGTCTCTGGTTCGTCGTCCAGTGAAGCAGCTTTAGAATCTGAATCATGTTTAGACAGTTTCTGTCCAGCTGATCTTAATGAGTTAACACAAATTATAGCTTCTTCTAAACCATCTACATGTATGTTGGATCCTGTTCCAACCAGACTTTTTAAAGAGGTCTTCCCATTGATTAACACATGATCAATATATCTATAATGAATGGATATGTACCAAAGCTTTTAAGATTGCAACAACAGTGTATCAATTTCCATTGTTTAGCTGATGATAGTTTAGCAATGATGCCTGATGAATCCAATCAGTTACTCAGATTACAAGTTTGTGTTACAGACAGAAAATCTTGGATGACGCTTAATTTTTTGCTTTTAAACTCAGACAAGACAGAGGTTGTGACTTTTGGGCCTGAGAACCCTAGGAACAAGCTGTGTAGTCAGTTATCTATGTTGGATGGCATTAATTTGGCCTCCAACAAGAAGGTAAAGAACCTGGGTGTTATCTTTGACCAGGACATGTCCTTTAGTTCTCATATAAGACATGTTACCAGGACGACCTACTTCCACCTGTGTAATTAGAAGCATTCTTAATCAGAGTGAGGCTGAGGCAGAAAGCCACTCATCCTGGTTCTGGTTCTGCTGGAGGTTACTTCCTGTTAAAAGGGAGTTGTTTCTTTTCACTGACACCTTGATTCAAGCCAATCAGCTGTTTTCTTAGAAAAGAATTTCTTTATTTTTACTAACTGTCTTGATATTTCTGTAAAGTAGTTGACTTTGGTAGGAACTACATGAATTGAATTCAATGGAATAGAAAAAAATGTATGAAGTAAATATTTATTTTAATTAATGATGTGACTGCAACAAAATCTTACTGTGCAAAGTTTCAGTCTACATCTTTATAATTTGCTTCCAAGCAGTCAGAATTTCTTCTATGTTTTAAAGGTTTCTTCTGACTTTTGTTTCTTTCTACTTATTTTCTGGCCTTGTAACTTTTACATATTGTTAACTTTGAGCTTAACAATTAATATTATTTCATGTAGGTTGAACTGCATATTTTCAGATAATTTTTGCCTTAGTTTCAGCCAAAAATCTGTGCAAATTGTCTCTTTAATACAGGTTGCTGGAAACAAAGTCTCCAAATAAACATTTTAAACAATTTAATTTAACACAACAGCGGTTCATCTCTTGAACTAAAAGCATCTTAATGCTTGAACAGTTCATTGATCAGAGTTATGAGGTTTAAGAAACATTAAAGTAGTATCCAGTATTGAACTTAAAATAAGTTTGAAAAAAAAAACTGCAGAAAAGTAGTTGATATAAAATCGTTTAATGATTGTCATAAAACCTGGAGAAATATGAACAAAATAATTTTAAAAAGATGAAAAGACGTTTTGGAAGTATTATTTGCTTTAGAAATGAAATGAAAGCAAGTGAAATAATTTTAATGTGTGTAAATAGACTAGACAAACTGAAGGGTGCATTACTAACAAAGGCCACCAGGAGGCAGCAGACCGCTTCAGATAAACGACTGCTTTTTTACATAAAACTGATTTTTATCTATTCAGCAAAAACCCCACAGTCCCTGAAGGCATCATGTCAGCTCTGATGTCACCGAGTGTTTATCATTACAGTCATGATCAAATATTATGATGTGCATCATAAACATGGAAGATCACTGAAACATCATCCCGAGTAGAGCAAGACAAAACGTTTGAGTTCACGGTCTATGTTCGACAAATACACTAAAATAAAACTTTGACGAAAATCTTCATTAGCTACAAAACAGCTGTTTTACAGAGACGCGCGTGCAGCAACAGCAGCAGAGAGAAAAATGACGCAAACAAACTAAATGTCTAGAAACAAAGTGGTTTACTATTTTAAAAAGTGTATTGAACTAATGACACGATGAGTGAGACAAACAGAACAGAACAGAACACACCCTGATCCCCGGTGGGTGTGGAGCCTAAAAACACGACATGGGTCTGACTTGCAGTTTTTTTAAGACCTCGCTGTAATTTAACGCAGATTTATTTTCACTAGAAAGTTTTATTTTGCAACGACACTAAAAACGACAGTTTTTCTCTCTCCTCCAGAAAGGTATCACGTGTCACTAGCCTACTGGGGCCATGCGGCTCAGTCAGTGGGGGAAGTTGAGACACTTCCTTCTTCCTCTCTCTCTCTCTCTTTCTCTTTCTCTATGTCTCTCTACCTCTCTTTCTCCCTCTGCTGGTTCTGAAACCAGCCGCTTCAGCAGCGGATCGCCTGACAGCCGTTTCAATGGGGAACCAGGAACTCGTCTCAGTTTGTTTATAGTGACTTCTTTGCTCATGTCACCAGTTTTAATCCAGGAGAAAGAAACTCCACACACTCAGCTTTGTGTTTTAAAAAGTGATCGGACTGTAACTATTCGTGCCACAATGGCTGCGACGTAGTGCGACTAGTTTTGAGTGTTTTTTTTTATGGATTTGCGGTGGATGATCGACAGAACTCAGAGGGAACTTTTCCAGACCAGAAGACACTGAGAGGGACTCACAACATGAAGAAACAGTTTAATCGCATGAGGCAGCTCGCCAACCAGACTGTTGGAAGGTGCGTGCTTGTGTGTGTGCGTGCGTGTTTCTGTCAGATTTATTGTAGTGAGGAAATACTTTGTGTCAGCTGTCTTCTTCTGCCTACTGTTGTGGGCGATGTCGGAAGGGCTGAGACACGATTCTGTGTGGAGAAAACACTGAAACCGTAATCAGGTTGAAAGAAATCGACTTCCATGTTAAATAGTTTTAGATTTTTATTAAACTTTTACACATGTAATAAGCTATTTTTATTATAGAGAACAGTTATTATTCAGGTAGTAGAAGTGAGATATGTATTTATTTGTTATTATTTAATAAGTTTTATAAATGTATAATAAAAAACGGAGTATGGTAAGCAGTTTCATCCTAATTTGGAAGATCAATGCTCCATTTCAGATTTTATCATAAAGTGTAAAAAATCTTCTTCAAATATCTCCAGAGTTCATTCTAGATCAAATTATTATACTTATGGATATCTGCAACAAAAAAACCAAGTTTGTAAGACTTTGGATGTCTAAATTCTTTTTTTCCTAAAACAGTCTAGTGAAATGTCACTAGTAAAAATCAGTGTGAACTCGAGTCTTATAACTTGGACTCGAGTTACAGTTTTGATAACTTTAAACTCAAATCACAAAATAATTCTGATCGAATTCAGCTCAGGTTTGACTTTGGACTAAATAGTGTAGTACATCTTTACTTTGACTCTACTTAGGGTTTAAATGTCTTGCCTGTGGACTCAGGACTTTCATCTAATGCCTCAACATCTTCATTTTGGACTCGACTCAGGATTTACACTCCTTGAGTTTGGACTCGAGTCAGTACTTTTTGTATCGTCTTGATGTTGGACTTGACTTGTGACTTACAAAACAAAGACTTGGTTCCACCTCAGATGAGACTTTTACGTTGTCCATCTCCAAAACAACTAGCAATAAAGGAATGTAGTTTGATTGTGTTATACATTGGGTTGTCATACTGTATGCAGTCTGTCTTTGCAGTTTCTTCAGATGTTGTTTAGCATGTGCACATAATCAGACTTCCTGATGGTTGATTGCTCAGTAGATTAGTCCATCTTCTCCCCTTCATCTTCGTTCCCCTGAGACCACCCAGCCCTGCTCCTCCGCTAATGACACACTGTGTACCAGTGAATAAATCAGTTGGTGTTCTCAAAGTATTTCTGCAGAACAGCACACACCCCATGAGTTCACACTTGTTAGAATGTAACATGCCAGAAATACTCAGGTGACGTTTGCAAGAACAAAAAGAAGCAAGGAGTTAAGAAATAGATGAATTAACAAGTTAAATGTAATTATCTGCTTAAATTTAACTAAAACAAAACAACAGGCTTTCATGCACAATAAACTGTTTGCTGTAAACATTTGAATAATACAACAAATAGACTATTTGCAACCTTCCAAGTACAAGTTAAACAGATTTACAAAGCATATAATGTGAGTGTGTTTTGATCTGCAGCTTTGTGTTCGGCCCGTAAAGGGCAGGGCGGGGAGGGTTTCTGTGGAGTAAGCATTTCCACAGCAGTTGGCGGAGGACAGGGAGTGTAACGCTGCCACAGAGTTTCATAAAAGAGGAAATCAGTGTGATTTGCATGTGATGAACAAGAGGAAGCAGCTCAATTCATATACAGTTGTATTGTGTTTACAGATTTATTGAGCATCTCGCAGCAGTTAGCTACAGAAGTTTTACTTTAATTTAAAGAGGCCATTTCATACAAATTTCAGGACTTTGTGGTTATTTCTTAAGTATTAACCAGTAATATGAAACATTTTATATCTAAAAAACGTCAGGAAACACTGATTAACAGACCTTTCAATCTGTCTGCGTTAAAATTCGGGTGGTTCCGGCTCCTTCCGTCAGGCTGCTTCGACTGCTTCAGCAGCAGCTCGTTCATATTCATTATTTGAATTTGCTAGACTCTGATTGGCTAACAAACTAGCCAATGAGAGCAAGGTATACTGTTTCCTGCCCCGCTGTGCATGGCAACGTCAGACGTACTCTCTTCCTGTTTGCTACGTCTTATGCTACAGCTTTTAGCCAGCAGCATGCTAGGCGTGGTTTCAACTGCGGGAGCTGATGAATACTAACGAACAAAGGAGTTGTGACAAAACAGATACAGTCTGTTCGGACTCGGGTTTTATCGCCACCTGCGTAGTTTGAGAGATTAAAACTGAAAGAGAAGTTGTTGACCTGTTTTCACCCACTATGAAGGTAAGAACACCTGTGGAGCTAAAATATTCAACAGAAACCTCAGAAAAAAGCGTTTTTAATGGAAGGGCCTCTTTAAACATTAAAACTTTGTGTAACATGCTTATATACAAGCAGAAAACCTTCAATCACACTAACCTGCTAAAGTTTTTAAAGTTTTTAGTGTCCTGTGATCCCGTACAACATTGTCTTTTTATAGAACAACAGCTTCTGGACAAAACTGGACTGCACTCACATCTTAGCTGATCAATGCTAATTCACTATTGATAAGAATCTAAAGATTGCTCATGTGGCTTCTTTCTCTTTCAGATCGAACCACTAAAGCTTAGTATGTAATGTGATCATGTGGAGTGATGTGCTGGTATTCTAACTGTAGACCACAAATATCTGATGCATCACTGTCTGATGATGTAAACCATCATTAATACAACATGGATAGAGTTTTGTCCTTTTGTTCGTCTGTTTTAGCTCCGAATGCAGCAGGAAACAGTAGTAGTTGGTTTTCTAGTTGTAACTTGACTGTAGTGATTAAATAGTGATAGAGTTGTAAAGTCACTGACTTGCAAATCAAGTCCCAAGTCAAGTTTAAAGTCAAGTTGTGCAACTTGTGAATCGAGTATAAAATCAAGAAGTGCAAATCCAAAGTCCAGTCCTGAGTCAAAATGCACAAGTCCTTAGTTGAATCAAGTTGAGATCAGGACTTTCAAGTACTGAGTAAAGTCCATCAATGAGACTCGGAAGTCCAGCATCAAGTATCAAGTCCTGAATTTTCAATTACAAGTTTTAAACAAGTAATTTTACCAATATATAATTTAATATACCAATGTTTTTTTTTTAGTTTATTCAGCTATAAATTCTTCTTAAAAGGTGTATTTATCTGCTGGAAAAATCAGCAAGTGCAGCTAAACTTGAACAGAACAAAGTGCTGATGCTGCGTTTCATCTCATGTCTCCTTATTCTGTTTTAGACCTGCAGATATCAGAGTTCCTCTTTGAATCCACACTGCTGCACCTTTATGTTTCTCCTTCAATCCAGAACAAACAAACTAAATACTGACTCACATCAAGTTATTGATCAGGTTGCATTAGAAGTCTGTACCTTCCTGCTTTCAGATGAATTCAACTTTGTGTTCAGACTCGAAGGCAGCAGGTTTAGTCAGACATGTTGGAGGATATTTGAAGCCAGCGTGAGGTCAGTCTTTACTGTATGTGGAGGGTGTAACATGGAAATCGTATTCTTTAACATGGTGTAATAATAACTCGTGTCTGAGAGGTGGTTAATTGATCCCTGTGAGGTTTGAATTCTCAGTGTGGGTTTGTGTTTGTGGAGAGATGGAACAGATCTGAGTGAGGAGACACAGCACAGAGTTTTTGGAAGATATTGATTAAATATAAAGGTGCACATAAAGAATCAAACCACAAAAAGTTAAGATTTGTGGCTTTTTGTCTAATTTTTGTTCCTTAAAAATGTGGGATGACATCACCAAAACATTTCCACTGATTCCACCTCAGTGTGGAATATGTCTCTGACATCAACACAACCTCACGGCATCTAACAACTCTCACCGTTCTACTCACACAAACACACATCTTCCCCTGTTGCCATAACAAACAAGGTTGAGATGAGTCAGGTAGAAGACAGGGTGGAGGAATCTGACAGGTTCAGCTTGGCCATTTGTGTTGACATGTTGAGGTTTATTAGTGAGAAGGAGAGAGCTCCAGTTTTAGAGTCACTTCACTGGCTCAATGTAAAATCAGGAAATTAGATAATAAGAACAAGCTAATAAATAAATAAGATTAATTAAAAACAAATCAGTAAATGCTTTACAAGTACTTCAAGTTAATATTGTTACATAACTCTAAAATATGAATGATAAGACAAATAGCAGCATTTCTCCTGGCTAGTTTAAATTAAATTCTTTGATTTGTCCTGAAGCCCCGTCACAACAATGACAAAATAAATAAATCATTTAAAATCTGAACACTGATGTTGGTCTACAAGCAGCAGGAAAGGTGTGTTGTGTATGTTTCACTGTGGCCTGATGTTCTTTGTGTTTTGTCTCTGCAGGGCTGAGAAAACTGAGGTCCTGAGCGATGACCTCCTTCAGGTAAATACCTCCTACTCCCTGCTGTCACGTCCAAATCTTTGTACTGATGTTAAAACTAATACTTTTAACCTGATAGTTTTTAACTCATGTGGAGATGGATTTGATTTAGTCTGTTTTTGAAAGGCAGATCTTCAGTGTCTCTTGTTGAGACCTGTAGCTCACTGGGTTTCTAGTTAGAGACAAAAAGTTGTGAAAAATATTGATTTTCAGTCTGAATCACATTGAATCTGCACTTACGATATTTTAGTGCATAAAAAAATGGCAACATTTCTGATTTATCCCAATTTTATTTAATATTAAGTTGTGCC
>SSNP01000216.1:111064-180859 GCA_006937955.1 Pachypanchax playfairii | reverse complement strand
CGCCACAGCCTACCTGAGTATTGTTGCTGACCATGTCCATCCCTTTATGACCACAATGTACCCAACTTTTGATGGCTACTTTCAGCAGGATAATGCGCCATGTCATAAAGCTGGAATCATCTCGGACTGGTTTCTTGAACATGACAATGAGTTCACTGTACTCAAATGGCCTCCACAGTCACCAGATCTCAATCCAATAGAGCATCTTTGGGATGTGGTGGAACGGGAGATTCGCATCATGGATGTGCAGCCGACAAATCTGCGCCAACTGTGTGATGCCATCATGTCAATATGGACCAAACTCTCTGAGGAATGCTTCCAGCACCTTGTTGAATCTATGCCACGAAGAATTGAGGCAGTTCTGAAGGCAAAAGGGGGTCCAACCCGTTACTAGCATGGTGTACCTAATAAAGTGGCCGGTGAGTGTAGATAGTGGGAAACTTATCGAGAATCTAAGTTTATGACGAGTCTGTTCCTGAAAACCCTCTGATGGAACAGGCTGCTGGTCTATAAAGCAGATGTCGCTCCACCTAAGAGCTGTTTTTATGTTCAAAGTTCAGATTTATTGACAAGCAGATTCTTTGCTGACATTTTTTATTTAGAATTTTCTGTGCAAATGTAAGCTAGCTTTATCCACTTTTTCAGGAATCCTTCTGTGTTGTGATTGGTCAGCTTCAGTGGCCTGTTCATGCTCTAAATAGACGTTTAATATCAGCTCTTCAAATATTCAAAATTCTTGAAAATGTTCCAGAAGATAACTACATTTAAAATGCGATTACACAAACATCTCTTCTTCTTTTTATGAGTCATTTTTTAAAAACCCACCAATGAGGTTATATTTTCATTGCTGTTAGTTTATTTATTCGCATGTTTGTTGACAGAACAACTCGAAAAGCTACAGACAGATCTGCATGAAATTTTCAGTGTATGTTTTTTTTTCTGCTACAGCTGAGCAAGCGAGAGCCAGAAGAGATCCTTGTCGGGTTAGAGTTATATCATGTAGTAGTCGATATTCCTCAGGATTCTCATTTTCATTGTACTCTCATTTTATGAATTGCGTCATAACTGTAGCTATTTTTTTATATAAAACACCCCAAAGAGAGAAAATCCAATACCATGTTGATAGAAAATATCTGTGAATGGACGACAGAGAGGAAACAAGTGGACAGAAAGAAAGGTGGAAAAATTAGAAAAAAAATATGATTAAAGAAGCAAAAGAAAACACAAAATATCTGCTTCAACCCTTTCGGAGACACAAAAAGAAGAACAGAGAGAACACAGCAACGGCAGACATGTATGCTAAGACAAATTGATAATTTGACACCTAAATGATGATAAACATCAGTTCAGTATATATTGATTATGACATAAGGACCTGTTGATTGGATTTTAGGAGATTTCCGTAAAACCGCCACAGTGTAAATATTGTTTTTCATGAGTAAATGTTGAATTACTGATTATATCAAAGTGATTCCAGAGCTTTTAGTTTTAGTTTTCATAGACATGGAATCCAGTAAGGTTGTTAAAATTCATACTTTTTGGTTTAAATGACATTATAAGTTATGATCTGCTTGGACGGACGTCTATGTGATGTCAAAACGCTTTTTAACGCTATGCTGTATACTGTAAGTGGCAATCGTCAAACTCCAGAGTATTTCATAAGTTAAACTTTCCTAAATGAAACTTTCAGGAATGTTTCAACATTCGAATCACATTTATGCTTCTGTTAAGTTTCCTGCCAACCAGGTCGCCAACTCATCGACTCACAACACTCAGTTAATCTGATATTCAGTCTTTTGATGCAGATCTAACCCTGAAAACTGAACCCACCCATCCACACGGTTCCTGTGTGACTCACTGAACATTCCAGGGTCAGAGGTCATCGGCTCGCTCTGTTCACAGTTTTCATTGCTGCCTGGAAAAAAGCTGGCAATTACTGAAAACCTTTGGCCAGTACAGAGACTGTAGAGGGGAAAAGAATTCGTTCTGTTTTTTTCTGTGTGTGTACATGTGTGTATGTGTGTGTGCTTATTATCAAGGAGGTTCCCAGGTTTTTTATTTTTTTATTTTTCTGGGTGTTACTCTTTGTACATCTGAGTATGTTTGTGGGGGCACGTCAAACTCTCTTTAATTATTCCAAAAGACATTCTGTTCTTGTGAGCAGGATAAACCTGCAGCTTAAGCAATAAGACTGACTTGTTTTTTTTTGCCTGGCATTATGATAAGGGGATACACCCAGTTAATGTGTTAATGCAACATGTTTCTGTTGTGCCCCTGAAAACACTCGGTGGTGGTTAGGAAATGACTTGACCCAGTGGTTAGCAGCATGCAAATCAAAACAACCGTCATATTCTTTGAATTTGGAAATCGTAATGATTTTTCAAACATTAAATCATTGGTGGAATTGGGAAACAGCATTTTTAAAGTCCTGAAAAGATATTTTTCTGTAGTTTGATGGAGTCCAGATTGAAAAAATCTTGAAAGATCACCCTTGTGTTTTTATGTAGGACAGATATGTCCAATCCCAGTTCTCAGTTGTCACTATGTTACATGTTTCTTTACTCCAACACACATGATTTGAATGAATGAGCGATCAAACGGTTTCTGTAGAACTTGTTGGCAGGTTGGAAAATTAATTGAATTCAATGTGTTGGAGCAAGGAAACGCCTAAACATGCAGGACCAGGACCCTCAAGGACCCAGACTGGACAGCACTGGTGTAGACAGCCTAAACACAACCATTAGAAATTGAATGCAATGAACTGAATTTGATTAAAATAACACATGTAAGACAGGTATAGTTACTACAGTGTTTTGGGACATGTTCATGTGAATGAAGACATTTCTAGGAACAACACCATGTTTACAAGGATATCTTTAAAAATCTTTTTGGGATAAAACAGTTTTCGTGTAGACTAAGTCTAAATTACAACTGGAAATTAGGGCTGCACAATATATGGAAAATGTATTATTATCACAGTAATAATGTACTCATTATCACTAAAACACTTCTTCAATTGTAATACGTTGACTGTCATATTCCAAGTGCACTGGACTCATGATGTTTTATATATTTATTGAGTGTCCTGAGGGTCTTTTACTGTGTCTAGAAAACATTTCATAGACAGACACAGACCACGATCGCGGTGCTAATCCAATCTACAGTCATACCACCCACAGGACGGCTTCTTCTTCTTAAGGATGGTTGGAAACCTGAATCACGCTGTCACCAGATACCCAGACTTAAACACATTAATCAGAGTTAGAGATCAGCTCAGTGGTGAGAAGAATCGCATGAATCCAAGCGAGGAAGTTGAATCCAGCTGTGGTCTGGCATGTTACAGCAGCTGGAGGAAAGAAAGAAAGAGGGAAGGAGGGGGAGGGGGTGTCTGTCAGTCAGTGTGAAGGGGACTGGAATGATGATAAAAGTTGGAGGAGAAGGAAACTGGGATCTGACAGCAAATGAGCTGCTTAGATGTTGGATGTTTATATTGAAACAGGAAGAGGAAGTGGACACACTTAAAAAACCAGGCAATTATAGAAACCTCATGCAAGGTTTGCATGTCAAGATCTAAAAGGAAATATGCATTTCAGAAGTTATAGATATTTAATGTAACTCCTTCAATTTTGCATTGCTAACAGGTATTGCCATTATTGTTTTAGATAATTTAATTGTGTCAAGAAGTAAAAGACTTCCTGATGGCTCCTGCAAATACACTTGAAAAAATCCTGAGATTTTAAATTGGATGTTAAATATGTTTGTTATAAATTTTTTACTTCCTCAGTAGAAGGAGGGATAGGGTTAACCCTATCCCTATCCCTCTGCTGGAGATGTCTAAAGTGTCGAACAGGTGATCACTTGAAAGGATTTTTCCTTAGTTATAGCTGTCAAAAAAAAAAAACTTTACCAGTTTTAAAAAGAAGACTATCATAAAACCATGTCTAAATTCTTTATAGTGCTTTAGTAACAAGAACAGGGTGGAAAGTTTAAATGGTAAATGTCCTGTATTTGTATAGCGCTTTTCTAGTCATTCAGACCACTCAAAGCGCTTTCACACTACAAGATTTTGCATTCACCCATTCATACAACCCGATACGTAAACTGGGGGGAGAGGGTAGGGGCTAACACTCACACAACCCGATACGCAGATCGGGGGGCAACATGGGGTTCAGTGTCTTGCCCAAGGACACTTCGACATGTGGCGGTGGAAGCCGGGATCAATCCACCAACCTTCAAATTGGAGGACGACCGCTCTAACCACTGAGCCACAGCCGCCGTTTAGAATGAAGTGTGTTTTAATTTCCTGGGTTTTACCATCCAAACAGGAAGAAGGAACCTTAATGTTTCTATTCTTCATGATTTAGCTAAATTTTTCCTCATTCTTCCGTTTTGCGCAGATCGAGAGGCGGATGGAACTGATACGAACAGTCTCACACAACACACACAAGAAGCTGGTGTTGTGTATGCAGGGTCAGCCTGGCTCAGACTCTGAGAAGCGACATGTAAGTAGCATGTTCACTTCCACAAACCACTGTGTCATGTTAACAGTGTTTATCTATAAAACACGAGAGGCTTCAGTCCCATACTGTTCAGTAAAACACAAACAGTAATTAGGAGCTGATATATTGTACTATAAACATGTTACATCTTCTATGATGAAACACACAGATGTGAGTGACACTCAGGTGGAAAATATTCAGCCTTGGCCTTGTGCCAAGTTCACAGCTGCAGTCCACACATGGTCGTAGAGACCTCCAACACTCCAGAGGCTTCACTCTTCTTCTGTTGTTTTTGGCAGATTTTTCCTCTTAAATCATCCAGACTAGGCCACTGTTACTGTTCTGAGTCCACTCCAAACTGCTTAAGAGGCTCTAATTGTTTTATTGGTGCAGAAAAAGCTGCCGCTGACAACGCTGTCCCAAGCCATGCAAGAGGGAGGTGGTCAGCTGGGCGAGGAGTGTCTGCTCGGGTGAAACATTTACACACAGATTAATATCAGTGTCTGTGTTTGAAAGTGTTAAAAGAATGTCTGAACTTGTTTCTTTGCAGTAATGTTTGAGTTACAGTGGAAAAAAGTCAGGATAACTGTCTTCTTTTGCATATGTGTGTGTGCAGGAAGATGATGGACGTGTGTGGCGATACGGAAAGCCGTTTAGCCTCCGAACTGATGCAACATGAAGTTCAGGTCGAGAAAGATGTTCTGGATCCTCTTAACCATCTGGCAGAGGTGAAAACTACCCCAAACGCTACAGCTCATTGATTTGTTTTGTTTGTCATAGCAATGGATTTTAACATCAAGTTGATATTATAATCTGTTAGCAACAAAGTTGCTCCTTGTACATAGAGGCTTGTTTTTTTCTCATGATCTTTAATATTTCTTCTACAGGTGGAGATTCCTAATATTCTTAAGCAGAGAAAACAACTTGCTCGGCTAGTTCTGGACTATGACTCAGCAAAAACAAGGTTTGTTTGCATGTAGACTGATTAAAGGAATAAATAATTGGTGTATGCTTAAGCACATATGTCTACAAGATTGAATTAAATCTTTGTGAATATTCAGTATATTCTTGAAGCACAGGATTTATTTTACTTAAAATCATTTTGTTGGACATAATCATTGAATGTAAGTTAATATATAAGTAAGTTAACGTGAATATAAGTTAACATTGGGAGTCCACTCAGTTCAAGATGGCTGTCACAGCAAATTGATTTTAAAGAGGCCGTTTCACACAGATTTCATGACTTTGTGGTTATTTCTGAAGTATTAACCTGTAATATGAAACATTTTATATCTAAAAAACATCAGGAAACACTGATTAACAGATCTTTCAATCTGTCTGCGTCAAGATTCGTCAGGCTTCGGGCTGCAACTCATTAATATTCATTATTCAAATTTGCTGGACTCAGATTGTCTAACAAACTAACCTATGAGAACACGACTTCCTGTTTGCGCATGGCAACATCAGACGTAGTCTCTTCCTGTTTGTTACGTCTTATGCCAGCAGTATGCTAGGTGTGGTTTCAACTGCGGGAGCTGATGAATACTAACGAACAAAGGTGTTGTGACGAAACATATACAGGCCGTTCGAACTCGGGTTTTATCGCCGCCTGCGTAGTTTGAGAGGTAAAAACTGAAAGAGAAGTTTTTGACCTGTTTTTACACCCACTATGAAGGTAAGAACACCTGTGGAGCTAAAATATTCAACAGAAACCTCAGAAAAAACATTTTTAATGGAATGTCCTCTTTAAAGCAGAAAAATGACAATACCTCTGACACTTTATTGAGGCAACATTTGGTGTTGCAGCTGAAACCCATGAGCAACTTAAGTGGTTTTAATAAAGCTCTCAGAAAGTCTTTATTAGTTGTTCATCAACAACTAATTAACATTTAGTTTCAACCCAATTCAATATGGCTGCTAGAGCTAATTGAACTTAGCAAAAAAAAAAAAAAACTCTGTTTTGTAGATATTTAGCTAAAATTGTATAAAGTGAGAATCATCCTCAGCACATACTCCCAGTGCTATCATGTATTATGCATTAATAATGGTAATTTCAAGATTTGATCTAAACTGTTTTAAATGTGTCGTTTCTCAGCATGAGATCATCTTAGTTTAACACTCTCAAAAGCAGGCAACCACAACTTTTAACAAGTTTATTTTTATCAGCCATCAGATCGTAGCTACATGGTTTTCAACAGAAATGCGATTATTTTTCTGCTTTGCAGTGATTGGTGGATTACCAGTTTTAGCTGCCCGGAACAGTTCGATGTTCATGTTTCATTAATATACTGTTCACTTGATTTCGGGTATTGAGCCTCAGTGTGTTCATGTTTCCATCATCTGCACAAATAATAACCATCAAAACAGAACACAAGCCACTACAATGTTCAGATACTGTTCAAGTGAGACCAGAAAGACTTGAAAAACATTTACTTCATCACCACAAAGACTTCTGATATCTGCATCATCGTTCACAACATTACTGATATAGTTTACAAAATACCATTCTGTCACCACTGTGTAACTATTAATATCTTCACTAACAGCTGTGGTCAAAAATTAATGCAGAAGCAAGCGCGGTAAAATTCACTGCTTTTATCAAACGGCTATGTAAGAACTGCATTATTCATGTATTGATACAGACTTTAATTATATTTTTCAGTAGTAAGTTTACTTAACTTAACTTAAACGGTTAAAATACACAAACATTGAACTTATTTTCTGTCTTCCAGGTGGTATCAAGCAACAAAATCTTACAACCAGGCCATGGCAGCTAAGGTAGATTCACTCAAAGACGAGATGGATGAAGCTCTCAATAAAGTAGAAATATGCAAGGTACTTTTCAAAAGTAATTTTCCGTTCATGCATTTGTGTTTTAACCCTCCTTCTTACAGATCCGCTGCTGTAAACAGACTTTATATCTGCACATTCCACCTCTGCATAACGTCAGGAGCATGTTTGATGAACAAAAGAGACTTTGTCACAGATCAGGGCTAATAAATTAAAGGTCAAAGCATTTGTCATTCAGAGGTCATCGGGGTATTAATTAAGACTTTATTGGTAATGAAGAGTACAAAGGTTAAAGATGCCATCATGTGTGTTTATCCTGCAGGACCAGCTCTCTGCAGACATGTACAGCTTTGCTTCAAAGGAGGGAGAATATGCAAGTTATTATGTGACGGTAGGTGCACATAAATTAGCTTGGAGCTTAAAATCTGTGTAGCTTAACATTAAAAGAAGGTTGTGAATATTTGTGCTTAAATTTCAGTTATTAGAAGCCCAGGCAGAATACCACAGGAAGTCTCTTGCAGCTCTGGAACTTGCTATTCCAGCCATCCAAACACAGCAAGGTGAAGAAAGTCTACAAACTTTATAAATCATAACTTTACGCTCGCTTCTTTTTGTCTTATTGTACGACAGGGAAAGAATTCCGTGTGTTCATAAAGTCAAATAGAACCGATCAGACTGGGTGGAAGTGAATGATTCTGAATCCTCTGCTTGTTTGTGAAAAAATTGTGCCAAATTTGTTTCCCAAAGCAAAAAGCTTTTTAGCAGAATCAGGATGAGAGCGTCACTTCCTCAGAAGACAAACAGAGTCGATTCTAACAGACAAATAAAAACATGGAGGTTATGATGTCATGCTGATTGAGTTAGAATAACAGACTGGATGTTAAAAGGAGGTTGATGCTTTAAATCATCGTTCTTCCTGTTAAAACACGTGCAGCATGTGTTGCATTAAAAAGCTTCGCGGGCAGAATGTTGTTGCTACTAAGATGCAACTAAATCAACCGTTTAAGGAAAGAAGTTCAGTTGATGGGAAGAAACTTTAGGGACCCAGTAAGCATCAGGACCGTCTCCTAAAGATGACTCAGCTGCAGGACCTGAGCGACACCAGTGCAAAGCTGCTCAGGAACATCTGCAGGTAGGTTTGAGAACATCTGCACAGTGAGGTGAAGACTTTTGGAAGATGGTTTGGTGTCAAGAAGGGCAACAAAGAAACCAAAGAAACCAAAACATCCTCCTACAGCAACTTCTTCCAACCACCCAAGAACAGTTTGGTGAAGAACAGCTTTTTCCAGCATGATGGAGCTCCGGGTCATCAGGACAAAGTTACAACTAAGTGGTTCTGGGAACAAAAACATTTTGGGACCAGGAAACTCCTCAAACCTTAATCCAACAGATAACTTGTGGTTAATCCTCAAGAGGCGGGTGGACAAACAAAAAGCCACTAATTCTGACAAACACCAATCATCAGTTATTAAGGAATGAGTTGCATCAGTCAAGATTTGACCCAGAATATGATTGACAGCAGGATGAACTGCAGAGGTCTTGAAAAAAGAAGAACCAATACTGTAAATATTGAGTCTTTACATGAAGGTGATGTAACTGTAAATAAAAGCCTTATGAAGTGCTTTTAATTAAACGTCAATGCAGAAACAACTAATGCAAAGTTCTAAAAACACGAACGCAGTAAATATTTGTGAAAACCAACATTCATGTCATTCTCTAAACTTTATTGGACATGTTTGTACATCTTGGTTTCAAAGGAGACTTGATTTTCAACTATGGCCAGTGTTTAATCCATTTGAGGGATGATTGTGTCTGTATTGTCTTTGTATATCTCTGTAACCATCCCATAAAAGGAAAAAAAAAAAAAAAACATTTGACAAAAGAAGAAATAGATAAATCTGAACTGAACAAAGAGACATAATGCAGTAACTCTGTCCAATGTTTGATCTGTTTTTGTACATGTGAACTAGGTTTGAATCATTTACAGATAGATTCTATTGCTGTTATTGTTTTACCGTGTTCCAACAATAAACAACAGTGGGGTTTTTTTCAGGATTGAAAATGAGATTGTATCTGAACTGTGAACATGTTTGTTTCACGCAGATTCCTGGACGGAGACGCCGGCATTCGGCACGGCACTGGAGGAACACCTGAAAAGGAGTCACCGTGAGATCGCTCTGCCTATCGAGGCTTGTGTCATGATGCTGCTGGAGACTGGCATGAAGGAGGAGGTACACACGGCACAAAAAACTACAGAACTGGGTCAAAGTTGATGGTTAATTGACCAAAATCTGGATACAAATTAGCACCTATAAAACGTAATCCCTCCTGTCTGTTTGAGCTGGAAGGAAGTGAGCGTACATGTGTTCGGCTCACTAGTAATGATGGCATGTACAGCCTGGAAACATCTGCTGCCAAGTTGTGGTCAGCTAGTCTTGGGCCTGCAGTAATAGGAACTCAGTTTGTGTGTGTGCAGACATCTGTTACCTATTAACATGTTGCACTCTTTAAGCATCACTGGACTCCATGTAGAGTGTGATTTAAGACTCTTTTATGAAGTGAAAGAAAAGTTGTTTGTCTGGGACTCGTCTGTAAAAAGCTGCACAATTCCTCTTTTATTCATGTCAGAAATGAACTTCTCTTTTCCTGTCACCGACCCGCATTAGCATTTTTAGCTTTAAGACATTATAACCAGAGCTTCATCCATCATGTGGGTCATTTTTTTTTTCTCTGTATTTTCTTTTAAGGGTCTTTTCAGAATAGCTGCAGGAGCTTCCAAACTCAAAAAGCTAAAAGCAGCGTTGGACTGCTCCACCTCGCAGCTCGAGGAGTTCTACTCTGATCCCCACGCCGTCGCTGGTACCACTTCCTTCACCTCTAGAGGCTCATGATAAGAAAAAAAAAAGCACATGCTCCAGATCTCTTTGTTTTACCTCATTGCTTTGCTGTTGCTGTGCAGGAGCCCTGAAGTCCTACCTCCGGGAACTACCTGAGCCGCTGATGACTTTCAGCCTGTATGACGAGTGGATACAGGCCTCCAAGTAATGCAACACAAACATGCAAACTTCTAACATTCTGAAAAACAGAGATGATTTCACACGACACTCATAACCTCTGCATTAGGTGTGGAATGCTGACAGGCTGGTTTGACAACAGTTTTGTGTGTATGTTTTCAGTGTATCTGACCCTGACAAGAGGTTGCAGGCTTTATGGGTGGTATGTGACCATTTGCCAAAGGCTAACAAAGCTAACTTCAGGTATGAGCCCCTTCAACTCTCCTTCATACTTGGTGAATCGTGAAAAAGCAAAACATTGTGTTTAAGAAGTAAATTTGTTTTATTTTTCTATTAGAATTTGTACATTTATCGTAGTCATTTTTTAGCCTGTAGAAACTAATGGAAACTACATCTTTTATTTCTAATTATTTACAGTATTAAATTAAATGGCTTTAATTCTAAACTCAAGACTTGGAAATTGTTGTTTTAAATATTTTTTCAGCAGATTCTAGTTAGGCCAAGGTAACAGTGTTAGGTATTATTTTCAGGTTCCAGTAGGTGTGAATGATGCCTCGCTCCATTCAAATGGAACAAATGAATGACATCATTGAGATTTAATCTTTAGGTTGTCATATTCACCTTTGTTTTTGTGTGCCTGCACATGAAATTGCAGCACAAATATGAATGTGCAAGACAGTGAAACGTGATGTTTCGTCAGACCTCCATGTTGCAGTAAGTTTCTACGGATGAGTTTCTTTAAGTTTCCCAGGGAAACTTAGCTTTGATGCACATGTTGAAAGCTCCTGCAGCTTTATTACTTTACTAAACCCAAACCCCAAAATCTGCTTTCCAAAAACAAAATGGCAGGAGACGTTGCAGAAATGCGTCATTTTGTTTCTCTGCCAATATGGAAAGAAGTTCATATTTACTACTGTGTCCTCTCCTGAAAATGAGTGGACACCCTCCTTAGAGCCTGACAGCATCATCGCTGAGGATGAGGAGCACCAGCCAGGGTCTGATTCCTCTTCCTCAGCGAGTGAGGACAACACAAACCTAGTGGTGGAAGTCAAGCAGCTGATGGTAGAGACAGAGGAACATCTGACTGGATGTCTCCTGATGGGAAAATGATGTGGTTTCCCACTACTAAAGAGACCCTGGACTCCAGTCCAGTATCCACTGGTATCACTCCAGGGCCCATGTGTGTATTCTCCCACATCAGGACCCTTCACTTCAGCTGCAGCCACACAGCTATGGTGAGAACTGGAGGGATGTGGATGAAGTGGAAAGTTCTTCTCAACTGAAGAAGATTTTTAGATGAAATGTTAAAAAAAAAACGAGTCCGTTGGTTTTTCTAGGAAGCTGATTGGATGAAGTAAAGATGATCATCTACACGAGGAGTTTGATTCAGGCTGGCGTGATGCAACACGTGGCTTGTGGGATTTCAGTCCTCATCAGAATCAGTAATCCAACAATATTTTTAAATCAATTAAAAATATAATTATTACATAATAAAAATATATTTATTAAAAATAAGTTCAATTATATGTTCAAAAAATGAAAACTCACCTGAAAAAGTAGTTCTTATCAGATGTTTAACTGGAATTTGAAGGGTTAACATTTTGAATTTGAATGAAATTTTGGGTTTCATAATCAGAACTAATACAAAGTTTAAAAATCAAGTTGTTGAAAGCGAAAGAATCTTTGAATATTCAGCATTATGTGAATGTAGCAAGTAGCTGCCCATTTCTGAACAAGCTGAGATGGAGTTTTTATGTTTTTCTCTCGCTGCAAAAAGTAATAATGCATGAAAACTATTGGTACTGCCAGTCAGCGACATCCATCTATATATCATGGTCAAATAAAATCAGGTATAGGATATTTGGTAACAAAAAATAGTGGTTTAATGTTTTTTTCTCTTTTGAAATCATGAGCTAAATTTGACAGAAATGTTAGTTTTAATGTAAAGGTTGGAGGCAGATTAAGAATATTGACTTTTAAAAGTAGAAACAAATGTCAATTTATATTAATGTTACAGTATTTTGTAAATACAGTTAGTATAGTAGGTGGCCAGTTTTGACCACAAATAGGCTGAAAGGGAGTTTGCATGTTTTTCTCTTCCTGCAATAAGAACAATGTTGTTCTTCATGTCACAGACTCTGATATTAACTGAGGACTTTTGAAGCAGTTTTCCATCAGGTACACTGTCTAAACAAACTGGCATTTGGAGGGTTAAAAACCAAAAGGTGATGAATATTTTACACTTGTAACAAGAACTCATGTTTATGAGTTTATGCAGTAAAAGTAGTAGAAGCTGCCCCACAGCCAAACAGTCCTATATGCATAATGCTTTTCAGTATAAATGAATATCAGACACTAGGTGACATATATTAGTTTTGGAAAGAAAATCCCATTATTTCTTGTTTTTGCAGGTATTTGGTGAAGTTTTGTGCTAAACTGGCTCAGGAAAGTGATGTCAATAAAATGACTCCCAGCAACATAGCCATTGTTCTTGGGCCCAACCTTCTGTGGGCAAAAGCTGAAGGGTAGGAACATTTATTTTGTTATACTTTTCAACACAAAGTCCTAATACTGATACATACACACTGTCAGCTGACTGTTATATACTTCTTTATTATGTTTGGTGATATTTAGGACTCTGGCTGAGATGGCAGCAGCTACATCTGTCCATGTGGTGGCCATTGTGGAACCCATTATCCAACATGCTAATTGGTTCTTCCCAGACGGTAGAACATTTTTCTGTTAAAGTTGCAGCAACATTAAACTCCCATTGTTACCTAATAAAGATCAAATTCATATCCATGTAAACATTCCAGATTCATAATATATAAATTGATGTAGTTACACCAGTTTGAGAACATTCAAGTAAATAGAAGTTAAGAACATAGAACGTTGAGTGTATGGACATAATACCTGTGTTTCCATGTTAAAAAGAGAAACCATACGATTTTGTTTACATATTTTTAAACCACATACACACAATTATTGTGTTTTTAAACATTGAATAATTGCAACTAAACCTACTAGAAAATAATTAACGTTGAACATTCAACAGCACGATCAGAAATACATGAATCAACAGAAGTAAACGTAAGGTCAGCTGTATTTTTATTTTTTAATCAGGGAATCATTAGGAGTGGGCGGGGCTTTAACTTTTACTTGAACCAGCTACTGGGGGAAGTTATTTAGTCCATTTGAGCATAATTATCATTTGACTGCAGACATTCTATGAATATTTATATTTTTAGCTTGTTTTACTGCACTTCCTGAAACATTTTACTTTGTATACAAGTTGACAGGATTTTGTCTTTATCTCTGCTCTCCTCTCTCAGAGGTGGACTTCAACGTTTCAGGCATGTTTTCCATGCCCAGCCACCCGCCCACCCCGGACCAAGAGCCAGGCCTGGACAGGAAGCGCCCCGGCAGCCAGGGGCATCAAGACGGGGACAGTCACACCCCCCGTAAAGACAGGTACCTGTCTCGTCCCAACCTCAGCCTCAGCCTGTCCCGTCCCAAGACACTGAACAGGCAGGAGTCGCGGGGCCCAGCAGTGTCGGCCCTTTATGTAGTGGCCGACGAGTCCATCACAGTCACTGAAACCCCCACTGAAGATCTGCCCAGTCCAGACTTCAAAGCTGTGATGTAGTTACTGATAAGTGAAAGACGCCATGATGTTTCTGTTGTTTGTGCACTACATGTCTGTTGATGGTTTACTCATGGTCGGTACGAACACTGTGAAATATTTCTCTTTCACATATCTTAATGATGCACATTTATAAATGTTGGGACAGCATTTTGTCTGTTTTTCTTGTGTTGTGTACTCTTTTGTTATCTTTTAAATTTCCAATTAAAGCTTAGGTCTCATTGTAGGTTGCTGGTTTTATGTTTTGTTTGGGCTTACTGTGTTGCATCGTTGTTTCTCTGGTGTGTCATTGCAGTAGGAGGTTTTTTTCTGTTTCAGAGGTGACTGTCATGTGGTTTTATGTCCTCTTTGGGTTCTTCTTTCGGGGCTGGTTTCACTGAACTCAGGAAGTGTCTTCTCTCTCCGTGTCTCGCCTTGTCTCGTGTTGTCTCTTTCAGTCTTTTGCTCCGTCACTTTTGTCTGATGGTTTGCCCTCCTGAACTCTCTCCCCTCTCCCCCTCCCCTCCTCCCTCCTTCGTAGCCCTGTTAACAAACATCCGGAGCCCACTCCGCGCAGAGCCAGCACTGTAAATAGAAAGCAGGCACAACTAACCTCACCCACCTTCCAACCCACACTGCCCCCTCTGGAAAGCGGGGGTTCTTCTCAGCAGCCTGAGCCGCAGCCCCCGGTTCTGTCCCCAGCAGCAGAAACTCAGCCGCCTGGCCCGAGTGTTGCCGGTTCTGGTGCTGGTACTGGTGGTGATGCTCTGGGGGTTGGGGTCCAGGTAACCACAGTGCAGCATCAGGTTGTAACGCAGCCCGGCGCAGAGGAGAGCAGGTAAGGATTGAGCCGAGGTAGCGACAGTACGTCGTCGTCTGCTCGCAGCCAATCAACTGATCTGGAGCCCCGCCCATTTTTTATGTTTCTGTTTGATTGGTAATTGCAAATTAAAAAGAAACACTCTGAATCTCCAGAATCACAATCTTTACCACATGCGCATTTGATCTGGCTTCAATAATTAAGAATGCAATGTGATGAATCCTGATTGTGTCAACGCTGCATGTGATGATGAACTGAGCCGTGTCTGTGTTTCAAGGTGTCTCGTGCTTCCTGCCTGATAAACAGCATGTTTAAATGGCATCTGACTGCTTGTTAAAGTTTTGATTTTGCTCACAACTTGACACTGAAACTGTTAAGTGTTTGCATTTCCTGATTTTGCACCTTGTTCCCTAAACCTGTTCTTATTTGAGTCATTTTTCTGCTTCTGACCTTTTATCAAAGTTTATTAATCAGTGAATGGAAACGTGTGTTTGGTTTTTTTAACTCTGCATGTGTTTGTTTTGCATCTGTGCAGCTCTGGTTCATGTAAAATATATAGTTTAACATTTAGGCCATGTTGTATTTCCACAGTCCAGCCCGGGAGCTTTTATCCACCCCCCCTCCACAGAGGAATGGTTTAGTCCATCTTTCAGTTGGACCTTCACAATCTCCGGGAGGGTCAAGAGGACCAAGTCCACATATGAGCCGCAGAGGTGAGAAAAACCCAAAACATTCCTGTTACCAGTTGTTTAAAATTATACTCAGTGTTTCATTATATATTCTAATATTTTATAAGACAGAGTTTAAAATGAAGGTTTTGTTGAAAGATTATAAAAGGTTTTAGGTGACTCTGACTTTAAACAGCCTGAGTTTGGAGAAGTAGAGTTTAGTTCTGACCAGAAGGACCAACTAATGATTCACTACTTCAAGCAATATTATTGTGACTTTCTGAAACTCTAGAATTAAACTCATGTTATTCAGTAAGCTGCATGTACAACAGGTAAAATAACGACTTTATTTTCTGCTTTAACTGTGTTTTGCACATATTTATAAAGATTATGTGCTTTTAGTTTTTAATAAAGTACCAAGAGTTTCGAAACATTCCCAAGAATGACCCACATCCATCAGACTTCTGTGATACATGTATGATGTAAAAACAGCAGATTTTTTTGTAACCTGAATTCTGTAGCTCGGTTCATTTTTCACCACAATATTGTACATCTATTAACTGTGTGCTCGTTACACCTCGAATGCTCTGGAAGGCGCAAAGTGAAGCATCAGGTCATTAGGTCAATAAAATGTTTGGAACTTTTTCAAAGAAAAATGTTATGTTCCTCTTCAAAGGCACCAAGAAACAGGCACCAGCCCCCCCAAAACAGGCGAGCCCCTTCTCCTCTCAGTTCACTAACCCCCCAACACCCGGCTCTCCTACTCACCCACCCATCACATCTCGCCGTGTCTCAAGCAAAGACTTCATCCAGGCTCCCAGCCACCCGCCGCCGCAGCCCCCTCAAGCCCACCAGCCTCAAGGAGCTCCAGAACCGTCACCCCCAAGCAGTCCCACCCCTCCTGGCACTCCGCCGCACGACGGCTCGCAGTCCCCGTACCCCACAGGATCTCTTCCTCGCCCCGCCAAGCCCGCTCCAAAGCCACGCCCTCGACCCAGCATGCCGCCACCCCCGCAGCCTGCCGCAAACGATAACGGTAACAGCGTCTGCAGCTCTGCATCCAAGATCATAACAGGTAGCAAAGTCTTTTTAATGTTACAATGTGTCAAATAAATTCTGTTTAAACAGCAAAAACCGAGAAAATGTAAAATAACAAAAATATTCAATCAGAGTAAAATCTGTGTAGGAACTAGTTTATATTACTAACCCAAATTTAAATGAATTTAACTAAAGGATTTGGTTTAAATTAAAATTATTTCTAATGAATAAATTGTATAAAAAGTGTTTTTGTGGTAAATATTTTAATGAAGGGGTTTTTCTTAGTTCACGCTGCAGTGAAGAACACATCACCTCCAGATATGTTTAACTTTGTGAAGAGGTTTTTTTTCCCGCTCGTCTGCTGACACGGTGGTTAACTTCCTCTCGGGGGGATCTCTGTATTTAGATCTCGGGCTTCTGGTTTCACTGTCTCAATTTGTGTCGAGGACTAAGTGGAACTGTTGGTGATCTAAAGCATGACAGGAAATGTGTAAATGTTACAGATGTCTGAGCTGCCGGCCTGCCTGTATGATGAGCTTTGCAAGGCAGGTAATGGTAAGGTTCTGATTGGCTGCTGCGTTATAGCCTATTTGCTTTTTTTCCTCTTTGTGTTTTTGTGCGTCTGTGTGGAGAAAACAAATACTGCTTCTTTTAGTGTCTTATTATTTAACACATGCAGTACTTTTTTGTGTTTAACAGCTTGTTTTTGTGCCATTATTTTTACTAAAAGCTTGCTTTAAGTGTTTAGGTTGCTAGGTTTTGTCTGCTATTGGTTAGCTGCTGATAACTAACATGCTTCTTGCCATTTGCTTCAATGAGTTTTTTGCGTGCCTTCGCCTGGACAGATTTGTGTTCAAATGAGTTGCATTTACAGATTAACACACCAAGGAAACTCATGAATAAAGACTAAAGAAATAAAAAGGATTTAACCATTTGATACATAGAATATATGAGATTTGCAACCTGGACCAGTCCTTGGTGTCTTACAGAGTGTGGAATGGTGGTTTGTGCTTCCCAGTTGTGTGCAGCTCTTTTTAATTTTGACTTTTAATTTGATGACTGTTTGGTGACTGTTCCTTCCTGACTGTCCTGTGCAGATGGAATCCTGGTTCTTAAGGGGGGTGGAAGAGCTCTCATCCCTCAGGTGGTTCAGGATCAACAGGAGAAGGGTTCTGCTGGTCAGGAGCCCAATTCTGGCCCTGTCCCACCCCCTGAGCTTCACATGGATACAGAGAATACCGCTCTGTAAGAAAGAAGAGAGTCCGTCTGCCAGTTTGTTAATGTTTGGTTACCCAGAGAGGATCGTCTCACTCCACTCATTGATCCAATTTTATCTCTGGATTAGAAAAAGGACTTTTTATCTGTTTTAATGACTCAAACCAGAAGATTTGGCTTAAACTCCATCTTCAGACATTGTGTTTCCTATCAGATGTTTTTTACAGTCTTTTGGAAACAGAAATGTTAATTCACATAAACTGTGTTATTTTTTGTGTATTTTCTGCAACACAGATGTGAAGATTGGAGTTATATCTAGCTTTTTTAAAATTTGTTTTTTGGTGTTCCTCCTGATGTCTGTGCTCATCTGTTCTTAAAAAACAACCAAAGAATCAACTGTGCAACCAAAAAAAAAGAAAAAAACATCTGTTCTAATCCAGAGCTGTTTAGCGATAAGTCTGGTTGTTTTTGACCAAAGATTTTGGCAAGAGTGCAATATTTAAACAAAAAAAGAAAAGGCAGTTGTCTTTTATTGATATTTACAGTGTGTACACTGCAGTTTCAGGTGGTTTGACTCCTTTAGATTTTGCAATTTAGTGGGACGGGTATGAATTGTTTTTTGTGGATTTTATATGAATGCTGAGTTTATCTAAAAACTGAAAATGGTGTTTGAATAAATTGATAAAAGGGATTTTTTTTATTGCCACACCAAATAAAAATAATCAAATTATGACCAAATAATTCAAATGCTTTTTTTTTTTTTAATTCATAGCTTTTCTTTTTGGTTCGTTTGCACACATTGAATCATTACTGTCAAAACATCAAGTTTTTTAATATTGTGTCTTCCCCCCATATTATTCAATCTAAATGTATTTTTCTTCAACAAAATATAAATTGTATAAAATTATCATTTTATTTGTCTGTTTGGATTTATTTTTCAAAATAAAAGTCATAAACAGCAGTACAAAAGCAGATCAATAAAATATTCATTTTTTTCATGTTTTAATAAATAAAAAATACAGTTAAAGACTTAAGTTCATACAGGGCTGAAAATAAATATCTACAGTTTACTTGCAGATTTTCAAATGATTAATTTAACACAAATGTTGGGATTTGGTGTTTTAAGGACCCTAAAACAGCCTGTATATGTTGGATGGAACGCTGCCTTTCAGGCCCAGTAGCCGATGATAAATACAGTTACAGAGAGGCAAATGATGAGGTTGGCGTTTACGATGTGTCTCAGACGGGGCTTTTCTTTCAGCGAACAGATAGTCTGCTCCAATGCAGGAGGAGGAGGTGGATTGTTTTCCCCGTCCCCCCGTCTCTCCATCCCACACAGCCAGTAGAGGATGGACAGAAACCTGGATGGAGTTTGGGCGCTGGACGGGATCGAGTCTGTGGAGTTCAAGGAGGACAGAGATACTCAGTGTTTTTGTTCAGGTCTACGTCTGAGTAAAAGCCTGCAGGTGTGATGACTCATCACACCTGCAGATGACCCACCTCGTCTGTGATGCTGTGCTTGTCCATGGCTGCTCTCTGGTTCGCTTACTGAGACGTTTTGCGCCACTGAAAACACCTGTTCTTTAGGCTTCACGGGGTCAAACCTCGTGAACCAAGTGAGACGACTTACCTGGTAAAAAACAGAATTTCAAAACACACAAAAATACAACATCACACACACAGTTTGGAAATACTGTCTGAGACGTATTTTTGTCCAGTACTGACACCTAGTGGTAATGAGAGGTTCCCAATTTTGGGAAATCAGATTATTTCAGTAGACCAGAGAGAAGAGTTGCTTCACCTGTTCTGCAGTGGGTTCTTCAGTAGCCAGGCTCACTACAACAACCACAGTCAGGGTGATGACGGACAGCAAGATGGAGAAGTAAAGGTAATGTATATATTTCAGCACACCAGGCCTGCTGTCCTCTTCGTAGCATAAGGGCGCAGGGTAGATGAAGTCCAACAACATACGTATGCAGCCCACAGTGAGACCGACAGCTAGGCCCCAGAAAGCCCCCTGCAGAGAAGAGAATCCAGGTGTAAGTGCATCATGACAGAGAACATCAGCAACACGTCTATGTACCTTCTCATTAGTCCTCCTCCAGAAGCAGCCTGTAAGGAAGATGATGCTAACAGGCGGCTGCAGGTAGGTGCTGATGGACTGGATGTAGATGAAGAGCTGACCACCCTGACTGGCTTGGACAACAGGGATCCACAGCACAGAGACCACCACCAACACCAGCACAAACACCCTGAAGACAAAACACTTTTTTAAATAACTGTTTTTTTGTTTTACTTGACTAAATAATGCAATGAGTCATGGTCAGCAGAAAAGCTTAAAAAACTTTTAACTTTGTCAAATCTCAATATCTCTATATATTCAGTGATGAGACTTGGTAAATAATAGTATAAAAATATAGAAAGTCTTTATTATTGAAGTAAAACTGAAAATAAGAAATACATTTTCAATTAAATTAATAAATTTCAACTAAACATGATTCAGATGATACATAAACTAAATATGGTAAACTGAACTCAGGAATATAATGCCGAAATTAAAGGGAAAACAATACAATCAGCGCCCTCTAAAGGCAGGCTGTGGTATAGGCTTTAAGTCCCGCCCGCTAAATGTAAATAACTTGAGACTTTTGAAAAAATTAATTACCAAAATTAATCATTTGATTTTTTCAGCTATCAGAAACAATTTAACAACAATATTATTTTTTCTAATACGTTTAGTCGTAACCTGTTATTTGATGTTTGACAGTAAGTGGGCGGGACCTTCAGCCACGCCTTTCTAGTGTTCAGTCATAAAACCAACATGGCAGCTCCATTAAACAGGATGTAATGGCTTTATATTTAAAGATGGAAGTTGATGGAAACATGTTGTCTTTCTTTTTAAAACACTTCTAATGTCTTTAGATTTTGTTTATGAAAAGTCAAACTTGAATTAGCCTTTTAAAGTAATGTTGGTCTTCAGGGTTTCTGAAGTACCGCCACCATTTTACCTTGAAGTTTGGCAGCTTTTATTTTAAATCAAACTGTGTTTGTGCTTATGAATAATATTATTACTTTTTAATGTAGGCAGTCTGTAAATGGGAATAAAAAAATAATGTTTTTTGTTTGTTTGTTTTTTCAGTTTCTGCATAATGTAGATGCAGCAGAGTCACAGTTTTTTGATTGTTTGTGTTTCGTCCTCCACATTTGTCAACATACCTGCCAACAATCATGAGCTCCCACTCTGATGAATGAGATCTGAAAGTCTTCCATAAGTCCATGGTGAAGATGGTGCTGGCACTGTTAAAGATGGAGGTCAGAGACGACATGAGAGCAGCGATCATCACAGCCATCATCAGACCCCTCAGTCCTGGGAGGGACGACACAGATTTACACTGAAAAACGAAGCTGAGGTAAAAATACAGAACAGAAATGACAGAAAGAGCTTCTGACCTGCCGGCAGCAGCTCCATCACCAGTTTGGCATAAGCGATATCTGAACAGCCCACCGGGTTTCCACAAATCTTTTTGCACAGCTCAGGGTCTGCGCACGCCACTTCATCTATAAACAGCATCAAACAGTTAGGAATGCATCCACTCTACTGAAATATGTGGAATATTTCTGTAAATGGCAACGATTTTCTGTAAGTTTCACAAATCATAACCTTATTTACTCAATCATAGCTCATATATCAGCAATGCAAAAGCAGTGAAGCACATTGGTTTCTGTGTAGGTCAATATAACTTCTAGGTTTCACATTAAAATTGTCTAAGACTTATTTTTCAGCCTGTTTTCCACACACAGGTGTGTGGTTAACATTACGACCTCAATGAGCCGCTGGTGGTTTCCATGGTGACAATAATCAGCCTTTGGCAGATGCTTCAATAATTTCTTTTTACTTTGGTTCTTTTTGCACATCTTGGACAGTTCTCATAAACCAAACTGTTGAGAGTTCTTCTAAGATTGTTTTTTGGGATTTCAGGGTGTAAAGGTTTTGGACCATTATGCAGCTGGGTTGTTTGTCTGATTGAATCTGTACCTGTGTAGAGAATCCTGCTGATCATGCCGGGGAGCATGATGGCAAAGAAAGGCAGGATTTTCAGGTACGCAGCCAGCAGCGAGCCGCCCTTTGCGTGGGTCAGAGTCTTTGCAGCTAGAGAGCGCTGCACAATGACCTGCAGGGGATCCAAACACAGCTGTTCAGACTCTCTGTAATTGATTTACTCATTCAGACAATCTGTTTAGAGTGAACGGGAAAAGAATCACCTATTCTTATCTCTTAACTGATAAAGCAGTGAATGATCAGTATAAGTCTACGTGTAATCTGACCTCAGGTTGCAAGAAAACATTTTTCCATTCGGCCTGAACTTTTTTTCTGATTTGAAGTTATACTGAAAGAAAGTTATCCTTTGTACCTGATCAGAGCACCAATACCACATAGAGGGGATGGACATGCCGATGATAACACCAGGCCAAGGCAGGTCAGAGTTCACCGGGTCTCTGAATATGTGGAATGCATCGTCCCGAGGGATGCCGCAAGTTGAATTAGGCACTCGGATCGCAGGAATGGCGTCGGCGTATCCCTGCATCAGAGCGTTCCAGCCTCCAACTTCAGCAAAACCTTAATGTGGAGACAGAAGGGTCAGAGGTAGTGTGACGTGAAGAGATGTGAGTGTGACAATGACTTACTGAAGCCCATGAGGATGAGCGCTCCTGCCAGCATGATAGCAGTCTGAGCTGCATCGGTGTAGATGACTGCAGCCAGACCTCCTACAGGTTAACAAGCAGGGTGTTTTGTAATTTATACATCAGTGACTCTTATAACAAGTGTTTTAAAACAGAGACAAGATAAGAAGCAGTGACCTGCTACAGTGTAGAGAGCTGTCACAGACAGCAGCAGCACCACAGCCAGGTAGATGTTCCATTTTAATGCAAGTTGAATGAAGACTGCACCCGCATACATGTCTACCTGCACAGTCCCAGCAAAGATAAAGAACAAAAAGTTCATGGATATGTACTCAAATATGTAGAAATATACTTCTAAATATCACTGAACTTAAATCACTGGATGTCATACTGATATTTTTGTGAAGATGTAAATAAATAAAGATAAGACAGCGATGAATAACTGAGTCCTTCTTCCACCGAAACGTCTCTGCAAGTATTCTGGCATAGTCGTCACCTGTAGAGGAAAAGAGCAGGTGCTGTAAAATAAACAATGACGGAATCTTTAGATCTTTTCTACAATGTGTATGAATAACTCACCCCTGAGGAAATATAAATGGGCAGGAAAAGCCATCCCAGCAGCAAAACCATAAACATTCCCTGATTTGAAAATATTACACTTTAAAAATAACTGGTAGTAAATATAATTTTTTAAATAAATGCATATATATTTATATTAGATTCAAATTGTTTCTCTTACATTCCACTCATATGCAATTGCCCCGATTCCAGCAGCAGCTCCTGAACCTGCGATACCGATGAAATGTCCACTTCCAATGTTACTGGCAAACAGTGAAGCTCCGACCTAAATACAGATCGAAAGGTCAAAGTCTGGATCCCATATTACTATTAATATTATATTTACAATCAGTGTGGATCAATGTATTTCTTAGGGTTCAACTTCTTAAATATGTTTTGTACTTTCTGTAGAAATTTGCTGTATTGAATCATGTAGATGCCCTCTGGTGGATAATCACAGTACTGCAGCTGGCATTTATTATAAATGTTATTATTATCCAATAAACCATTTAATGAAAAATAGACTTTTATTATATATAATATTATATATTATTTATGATATATAATAACATAATATAATATAATAATATCTATTTATATATTTTCTTGCTTAAAATTTTCATGGTCATAAAAATCTATATTTGAGTGTCTTTTAAAAATATATTTATATATATATGATGTTGTTTCCCTCACCGGCCACCAGGTCATACTTTTTCCAGCCAAGAAATATCCATCCACAGTGCTGCGCTTTGTCCTCCACATCGACTAGTAAAATAATAACAAATAATAGAAAACCTTTCAAAAGATGCTTTTAAACTGAATTTCAGCTTCATTAACACTGAGAGTTTTTGGATTTCCTGCTGCTTTGTAGCCTCCAACATATTTTATATGAAATACCACCACTTTAAAGCTTTTCAGCAGTTGTCAGAGATAAAGGAAGGAATCAGCCTCTTTTTATGCAGTAAAACCACGTCCTGGGTCACATGAAGACTGCAAGAAGCAGCACATGAGCCTCATTATCTCTCTGCCAAGGATTCTTTATTACAGCCAAGTAAAGCCAATTTCCTTTTTCCTCTGATCTCCACAACTAACACCTAGAAAATTGAGCAAAAAATGTAACTCATAATTGTAGTTGAAACTGTTAAATTTGATACATCCTCAACAGGTATGTAGCCAGATCAAGAAGAAAAACCACTACTGTAGAAAATTAATAACGACTGAAATAATGATAATATCAATGAGATTTTGAATGACTTTTAAGATCTCCCACACAAAACCTTTTTGACTCAAAATATGAAGGTATGTGATGATCAGACAGTTTGGACTTAAAGTTCAGGAAGTTTTGAAAAACTAATTACAGTTGTTGCTTATTGGATGTTTGTTTGAGGCTTTTATTTCTATTCTGTTTGTCTGTACACACCTGTCAGGTAATGAGACCCACAGCTCCCCTAATTAGTACTGCTGGAAAAACACAGGTGTTTAGTTTACTGTAAACGTACATCCTAATTTGGGCTGCATGTGTTGGAGAGATATTTTGCAGTAGCTGCACTGACACACTTTAGAAATCCCTCCAGAATGTTCTAGTTAGATTTAAAAACCATGATTTTTCTTCTCTTACCCAGAAACCCACAGCCAGCACTAGTAGAAAGTAGATGACCAGCACCACTATGTCCACCGTTCCCAGGGTGCTGCTCCCCAGAGGGGGAGTCTGAGTCGGGAGGGGGTGGGTTGTCGCTGCTCGATTGAAGGTCATCTGGAATTTTTAATAAAATGTTCGTCTTGTGCTAAAATACAGAAAAAAGTAAAATCTTCCTCCAGCAGAACAACAAATAGTTGATTTTTCTAATACAGCTTTTCAAATTAATTAAACATTTACGGTGTTTTATTATTTGGGATATTTAACTAAAATGGAAAATTAAAGACTATTCTGAAGGTTTTGTTCACATTTGTTGCTTTGCTGGTCAAACTTCTTAGAGATCAGTGCTGCACAATTTAAAAATTTGCCATTTTCATATCAGAAATAAATCCTTCACAGCTGTATGAGCTGCGACTCGGGTTGTTATCATTAGACTCCTGCAGATAAAACTAAAACTCACCTTTCAGTAAGCTGTGGCACAGCGTTTCTCTCCACCTGTCCAAACAACACAGCATGTCACCTGAAGACAGTCTTCGGATCTTTGTCCACACACCAGGAGATCAAACTCCACTTTCACCGTGTCTGCTACAGACTTTAGTTAAAATGTAAGAGATTTACGACACCTCACAGGGAGGCGTTCTCAGGACACGCTTCTCTATTATCAGTCGAAATAAATGCTGTGATTTCAAAATCTCTTCCAAATTACTCAGGAGGCTGGAGCAGTGATTAAACCCAAACTACAGCAAAGTAAGAGAACACTCACACACTGTGTGAGTGTTCATGCTGTTCAGAACAGGAACACACAGAAACTCATTAATCTCCCAGGGACAATCATCATCTGAGGGAAGGGCAGATAAACCACTTGAAGCAGTTGTAAAGAAATAGAAACATATTCACACCATAAAAACATAAAAGTTAGAGGAAATGCAGTGAATGTGCAATAATGCCACTTATAAAACACTCAGAAATACACTCTTTGGAATATAACAACAACAATAAAGAAAAAACAGACCCAATACACTCTTTATATTTGTCAGAATGGATTTATTACAATACAAAACACAGATGTTACACAGCTTACATCTACAGCAGTGCTTTAAATGTTACATTCTGTGATTTAAGCAGCAACAGCAATTACATAATAATATATTTTTAGAAAAAAAAAAGCTTACTATACTTACAAGTTTGTAATAATTGACCATAATAACTGGACTTTAGTTTTTACAGAGATGTATCTACAGTGTGTGATGTTATTGTTTGTTTAAAGATCTTAATAAATCTGCTACACAGTAAACTTCTGGTTGTTTCTGTCGTCTTAGTGGTTAAATTCTAACAGCTCAGGCAAAACTTCACAAAAATACAATTAAATTCAACAAAATGAAGAAAAAACTAGAATAATTACAACAAACCACCTCAGACACATATTTCCCTTTCTTATTCTGTACAGTTACAACAATATATCTGTGTTACATTTTAATATTTACCAGCAGCTGAACGTTCACATATTGCACACCCCGGCCCCCCCCCCCTTCCCCCCACAGTTTGTTAGATTACATCCTTATAACTGCAGCCAAATTAAATTATTTTCTATAAAAACAAACAGCATATACACAGATTGTAGCTCATATATTTGCAAGTTATTAGAATAAGAAGTATCTGCAAAAACCGGGACAAAGAAAAGCTCCAAAAACTCTGTTTTTATTTTCTTCTTTATCAGGAAAGCTGATGAGAACAACAACAACAACCTATCTTACATTCATTGTGGTGGGTGTCTATCAAAAGTAAAGAACAAGTCAACTAATTAAAGCTTCCCTGTGGTTTCTTCTCATCCACAGTGTTTTAATTAAAGTTTTTTATATCTATTTCCTAATATTCCACACAGATATTTATGTATAATCTTTGTATTGCACGGGTGCTTTAAAAGTATGGAATAAACTATTAAGTTGTTACTATCCTGCAAGATATATTAAAAAATAAATAATGGTGTGTTCAGTTGAGTGATTTCAACCAGTTTTACTGTAAGATGATGAAACGTCTAACACAACACTTGATACAAACCTACAGTTTAATGTGAAATATTGTTGTTTTACCGTCCTCATTCCTTTTATATTTGAATCGAGGATCAAAAATCATGAAATAAAAGCAGCTGTTATTTACCTGGATGACTGAGAATCTACACCAAGATCAAGAGTTTAACAAGTATTAAACAAAAATTCTGTTTGTAGGTGTTTGCAGATTGATGTATGTGTCCGTCCGTCCGTCCGTGTGTGTGTGTGTGTGTGTGATGTTGTGTGATATGCTATGTCATCTCCATGTATGTTACCAGGCCAGCGGGGAGGCCATACGTGGACTCCTGGGGCTCTTTGGGTTTTCTGTACCTTGTTGATCACTCAGCGCTCTCTGCAGTAAAAAGAAGAAGAAGAATTTCTACTCCTCTTTTTAAAAGTATTTTATTTTTCTGCGTCCATCTTTGATGACTCATTTATTTTGTCTCAAAATACAAAGAGAATGTTAAAAGCTTTAAACTGAACTGATGCTTGTTTGTTTTAAACTGTGGCACAGCAGGAAATGTAAGAAGTAAAAATGTAACATGAGACAGAAACATTAAAGCTGTTTATCTGTAACCGATTAGGTCAAGTTTTACAGGGGGGAGAGAAATAAAACATTGTTTTTGTTTAAAGGTGCCGTTCAGTCATCAAACTTCCTCCCACGGCTTTAGAACAATTAATGAAATAAGATCATCAAGACGTACAGCTGGATGAGGAACTGTGAGCAGGAACTTTTCAAAGCAGAACATCGTATGATGTAGATGAAACTGGAATTCTGGTGAACTATTAAGATTCAACCTGTTTTAAAACTATTTACAGTATCTAACAGTAAAACATCATTAAAAGTTGGAATTTATATAACAGAACTAGTATTTTTATAATTTTGACAGTTTTTACACATTTTATTGCTGATTAACTTTAGGATTTTGGGAATAATTTATGGAAGAATGAATAACCTCAGGTGATAAGTTACACTGTCTAAACGTTTTTTAGAAATCGTTGTAAATTCTCCTCATTCAGTGTGTTTCTCATGTTTGTGGTTCTCTGTCGGATCCAATAAGAACACACAAACAAGCTTTTACCTTAATTATATCTGAACTCAAATTGTTCTATTTTCAATTTGTTATAGTTTCAACATAAAACACTGTCAATATTTACATATGTCACATTAGGAACTATGTGCAGTTACCATGGGGAGCAGACAAGTTCTGGAAGCTGCTTTAAAGAGGCCATTTCATACAAATTTCATATCTTTGTGGTTATTTCTTAAGTATTAACCAATAATATGAAACATTTTATACCTAAAAACGTCAGGAAACACTGATTAACAGACTTTTCAATCTGTCTGTGTTAAAATTCAGGTGGTTCCGACTCCTTCCGTCAGGCTGCTTCAACTGCTTCAGCAGCCGCTCGTTCATATTCATTATTCCAATTTGCTGGACTCTGATTGGCTAACAAACTAGCCTATTAGAGCAAGGTATACTGTTTCCTGCCCCGCTGCACATAGTAACGTCAGACGTCGTGTCTTCCTGTTTACTATATTATGCTACAGCTTTTTAGCATGCCGCATGCTAGGCGTGGTTTCAACTGCGGGAGCTGCCGAAAACGAACGAACAAAAGGAGTTGTGATGAAACAGATACAGGTTGTTTGAACTTGGGAGAACTCGGGTGTTGTCGCCACCTACGTAGTTTGAGAGATAAAAACTGAAAGAGAAGTTGTTGACCTGTTTTCACACCCACTATGAAGGTAAGAACACCTGTAGAGCTAAAATATTCAACAGAAACCTCAGAAAAATCGTTTTTAATGGAAGGGCCTCTTTAAAAATATATCTAGTTTTTTCAATAGTTCTGTATCTTGTTGTCTAGAAAAAGGTGAGTAAAAGAAATGCAGAGAACTAAATTCATACATTTTTGACAATCATTATTACTTCCTCACCTCAAACTTGTTGATGAACTCAGCAAAGATACCGAAGAACGCTTCGGTGGTCGTGGCTTTGCCATCCTCTCCGAAGTACGAGGCAGTTTTGTAGAATTCTTCCACGGCCCTCTGTTGGAGGGACTCCAGAGACTGAAGCGCTGGATGACTGTTCTCCAGGAAGTTCTGAACACACAGACTCAAGGAACTAAACGGTTTCATTCACTTCTCTATTGCTGTTTTATTGTTTTCTTCAAGGATACACTCATCACAACCGCAAAGCGATCCTCAGAGGTCGCGGGCATCTTTTGACAAGCAGAGCGAATTTCTTGGATAGTCGTGTGGATGTCGTTCACATCTGATGTGATAGTTCTCTGGTTCACTTTGAAGGTGTGTGAGTAAAACAGATAACACAAGGAAAAGGAGAATAATAAGAAACAGGAGAATGATTAATTCAAGAGCTCCTAAAATATGATGCAGGAGTCAAACAGTAAATTATTCATCCACCTTTTGATGCAAGAGGAACCATGGTTAGATCTTTGGAGAAATCCAGCACGTCTGGAAAATGCTGACACAATGATTTGACCAGGATGTGCAGAAATGTCGACTTTCCATCAACTGTTTTAGTTGTGCTCAGCTGCAGAAACATGAAGGATTTATTTTATAGGCACTAAACACAAACATTAGGTTTTATCTTCAGTGCAGAGTGTCTGGTACCTCTGTAAGGAAGTTGATCTTGAAGCCTGCAGTCTTGTTGGTTTTGGGTTGGCTGTTATTTAAGTAGTTTCCCATAGCCAAGACAAACTAAAGAAAAACAGCCCCACATATGAGCAAAGTGTAACTTGTTCCAGTTCAGAGAACCGAATAGAACATATTAGACACATTTAAATCTACTTCTATGTTCTTAATATCTGATTTAAAAAAATCAAACGCCTGATTGTAGACATAACTTTATAATCAAATACTTATAGGTGTGTATAGTTGTGGCGAAAAGGTTTGAGAATGACACAAATGTTTTCACAAAGTTTGATGCAGTTTTTGGTTTTTAAGACAGAAATTTGCATAAAATCCAGAATGTTGTGAAGATCAGATGAATTGTAAAATCCTTCTTTGCCATGAAAGTAAACTTATCCAAAAAATCTATTTTCACTGCACATCACCGCTTCCATAAAAGGACCTGCTGAGACCATTTCAATGATCTTCTCACAAAATGAGAATGTTAACGAGCATGAGTCAGGTGGTCATCATGTCATGCTGATTGAGTTAGAATAGCAGACTGGATGTTAAAAGGAGGCTGATGCTTGAAATCATTGTTCTTCCCGTTAACCTGAAAAGAAATACATGCAGCATCATTGTGTTACATAAAAAATCAACCCTCGGATCATCAAGAACTTCAAGGAAAGAGGTGCAATTGTTGCGAAGAAAAGTCCAGCAAGCACCAGGGACGTCCTCTAAAGATGATTGAGCTGCAGGATCTGAGCGACACCAGTGCAGAGCTGCTCAGGAATGACAGCAGGCAGGTGTGAGAACATCTGCACAGTGAGCTGAAGACTTTTGGAAGATGGTTTGGTGTCAAGAAGGGCAGCAAAGAAACCAAAGGAACCACTTCTTTCAACAAAAAAAAAAAAAAAAAAACACAGACAGACTGATATTCTGAAGTCCCGCGAGTAGACTGATGAGGACTGGAGTAAAGTCATTTTCTCTGATGAAGTTCCTTTCTGATTGTTTGGAGCATCTGGGAGAGTCAGCTCATTCACAGTTCTGCCAAAAAACACAGCCCTGAATAAAGAATGGTACCAAAACATCCTCCTACAGCAACTTCTTCCAACCATTCAAGAACAGTTTGGTGAAGAACAGTCTTTTCCAGCATGATGGAGCTCCGGGTCATCAGGACAAAGTTATAACTAAGTGGTTCTGGGAACAAAACATTTTGGGTCCATGATCAGGAAACTCCTCAGACCTTAATCCAACAGATAGCTTGTGGTTAATCCTCAAGAAGCAGATGGACAAACAAAAAGTCACTGATTCTGACAAACTCCAAGCATCAAGGAATGAGTTGCATCAGTCAGGATTTGACCCAGAATTTGACTGACAGCAGGGTGAACTGTCAAGATCTTGAAAAAAGAAGGTCCAATACTGTAAATATTTAGTCTTTACATGAACATGATGAAACTGTCAATAAAAACCTTTGAAACTTATGAAGTACTTTTAAAGAGGCCATTTCATACACATTTCAGGACTTTGTGGTCATTTCTTAAGTATTAACCAGTAATATGAAACATTTTATATCTACAAAACATCAGGAAACACTTATTAACAGACTTTTCAATCTGTCTGCGTTAAAATTCGGGTGGTTCAGGCTCCTTCTGTCAGGCTGCTTCTTCAGCAGCTCGTTCATATTCATTGTTTCGAATTTGCTGGACTCTGATTGGCTAACAAACTAGCCTATGAGAGCATGGTATACTGTTTCCTGCCCCGCTGTGCATGGAAACGTCAGACGTTGTGTCTTCCTGTTTGCTCCATCTTATGCTACAGCTTTTAGCCAGCAGCATGCTAGGTGTGGTTTCAACTGCGGGAGCTGATGAATTGGAGCCTCAGAAAAAACGTTTTTAATGGAAGGGCCTTAATTAAACTTCATGACATTAACAACTGAGACAAAGTTCTAAAAACGCGAAAGCAGCAAATATTTGTGAAAACCAATATTTGAGTCATTCTCTAAACTTTTGTCCTCGACAGTAAGTTACCTCTAGTATCTTAGCGAGCTTCTTGCTGGTCTTCAGCTCTATGGAGGCTTTAATGATACAGTCATACGCTCCCCTCAGCTCCTCTGTCTTCTCCTGGAGAGAACACTTGAAGAGAAGGCTCTGCAGACGGGTCTTGTACTCTGGTACTGATAACATCTGACAGACAGGTGCAATAATATAGAACTCAAAGTACCCAGACGAGTGAAAAATATGTGCAAACATGCAGAAATGTTCTCTGTCAGGACGGTACCTGCAGCACAAACTGGTCCGGCTCACTGAGTTTGCTTGGATCTTCTCGGTACTCTTCATACTTCTTCACTTCCTCTGCATCAGGAGCATAAAGCAACAGCTGCTTGATGTGAGCTGGCTCCAGTCGGTCTGACGCCATGTTCATCAGAACCTGACGCAACTCGCCAGGAGAAAGTTTCAGGTGGGCAATAAGAATGGCTGAAAATCGACAAAACAAGAGCACATTATAGAGTAAAAAAATACTCTTGACATTAAAAAGAAAGAGTATTTGTCTCAGCATTATACTTGCACGTTATTATTAATAAATATAGAACAACACATAAATAATACTTACAGGCATTGTAAGCCTTTTTATGTGACAGGATTTCTATAACATCTTTCTTCTTAAAAGTTTCTAAATGGGGAGACGACTCTGGAGCAGGTACTAAAGATATACATGAGAAACAGTTTACATGTACGTGTAAGAAAGGGGAAAAACAAAACTTTATATGTGTTTAGTTTAAAACTGAAATGTATCTAATTCATTCATTCATTCATTCATTCAATATGACAATCTGAACAGTTTGTTCAAGAGATGTTTCATCAGCCAGTGTGTGTCAGGTGGTACTGCATGAGTGTGAATTGAAGTCAAAAATCTTAACACATTTAGGTTTACTTGCATGTTAAACACTACAGATAAGACTATACACTCACCTAAAGGATAATTAGGAACACCCGTACTAATACAGTGTTTGACCCCCTTTCGCCTTCAGAACTGTCTTAATGCTACGTGGCATTGATTCAACAAGGTGCTGAAAGCATTCTTTAGAAATGTTGGTCCATATTGATAGGATAGCATCTTGCAGTTGATGGAGATTTGTGGGATGTACATCAAGGGCACGAAGCTCCCGTTCCACCACATCCCAAAGATACTCTATTGGGTTGAGATCTGGTGACTGTGGGGGCCATTGTAGTACAGTGAACTCATTGTCATGTTCAAGAAATCAATTTGAAATGATTTGAGCTTTATGACATGGTGCATTATCCTGCTGGAAGCAGCCATCAGAGGATGGGTACATGGTGGTCATGAAGGGATGGACATGGTCAGAAACAATGCTCAGGTAGCCCGTGGCCTTTAAATGATGCCCAATTGGCACTAAGGGGCCTAAAGTGTGCCAAGAAAACACCCCCCACACCATGACACCACCACCACCAGCCTGCACAGTGGTAACAAGGCATGATGGATCTATGTTCTCATTCTGTTTACACCAAATTCTGACTCTGCCACTTGAATGTCTCAACAGAAATCAAGACTCATCAGACCAGGCAACATTTTTCAAGTCTTCAACTGTCCAATTTTGGTGAGATTGTGCAAATTGTAGCCTCTTTTTCCTATTTGTAGTGGAGATGAGTGGTACCCAGTGGGGTCTTCTGCTGTTGTAGCCCATCCGCATCAAGGTTGTGCGTGTTGTGGCTTTACAAATGCTTTGCTGCATTCCTCAGTTGTAATGAGTGGTTATTTCAGTCAAAGTTGTTATTCTATCAGCTCGAATCAGTCGGCCCATTCTCCTCTGACCTCTAGCATCAACAAGGCATTTTCGCCCACATGACTGCCGCACACTGGATGTTTTTCCCTTTTCACACTATTCTTTGTAAACCCTAGAAATGGTTGTGCGTGAAAATCACAGTAACTGAGCAGATTGTGAAATACTCAGACTGGCCTGTCTGGCACCAACAACCATGCCACGCTCAAAATTGCTTAAATCACCTTTCTTTCCCATTCTGATATTCAGTTTGGAGTTCAGGGGATTGTCTTGACCAGGACCACATCCCTAAATGCATTCAAGCAACTGCCATGTGATTGGTTGATTAGATAATTGTATTAAGGAGAAATTAAACAGGTGTTAGGGTTAGGGTGAGGGTGAGTGTATATCGATGTACTCACGTGAGCTCTTCTGTGTCCCAAAGTGAAGCTCCAGGTCTAAATACTTCACCATGTTGTGAAGTTTTTCATAGTCTGAATTTTCTCCCAACTACAAGAACACACACAAAAAAAACTAATTAATAAACAGATCATAAGTGTGTCAAAGCAGCTGTTCAAAGCATCACTTAAAACCAGATAGTGCCAAAAAATGGTGAGAAAAGAAATCAAATATTGATACTCAGGAAAAAAAAGTACCTTGTTTGACCAATCTGACTAAATACTTGAAGTTCTCCTGTATGATAACAACATTGTTCAATGTTTAACTGGATTTATTGTATTTAATTGTATTGAGGACCGGAATCGATGAACACTTCACTAATAGAAGTCACCCTGGCTTCTAAAAGCAGCTGCAGCTTGATGCAAAGTGATGAATTGTGCAGCGGTACAATAATTCATTTAAAATCTGAACAAAGCATCTTGTCAGCTTTTTGGTCAAAATCATTTTGAGTCTTGTTTAAAATTTGTTGCACTATTAAAATTTGGAAAACTGGCGTTTATACTCTTCACAACTCACCTGTCCCCATATTGTCCCCTCTGAGTTCTCCACTTGTTCCCAGCGCAGCCTCTTGACACTCATGTGATGGGAGTCCATCCTGGACAGAGTGGGTCTTGGCAGTGGAGGAGGGGAGCAGGGGGGTGGTAGGGGGGGAGGGGGAGGAGGCTCCAGATGCTCTGTGGGGTCTGAGATGGAGTGAGGGAGGGACTGTGGCTGACTTTGTGTTTGAGCTTGCTTGTGGAGTGGCTGAGGTTGGGGCTGCTGTTGGGTCTGTAGGAGGTGATGTGAGGGCTGTGAGTGTGGACGAGCTGTTTGGGTGGAGGACTGGACCTGCTGCTGAGACTGGTGGTGTTGGGGCAGAGGCTGGAAGGTGGACAGGGTGGGCTGGTGGGGCTGGAGGGGCTGGAAGGTGGTAAGAAGTGGCTGTGGCCTGTGAGGCTGCTGGGGAGGATGGATAACATGAATCTGGTGCTGGTAGTCCTGGGGAGGGGGCTGGGGGATCATATGGTGGATGTGGTGGATCTGAGGTGTACTGGAATGGTGGTGGGTCTGCTGAATAGAGTGAGGTCTCTGGGGAGATGGCTTGGTGGGTTGTGAGTGGTGCATCTGTTGGACCTGCTGGTCTTTGTGTCTTCCCTGAACTGAAATCTCAGTTTGATGATGACCTTTAAGACTCCTGCGACTCTGATGAGTTTGGCTTTCTCGGTTAATCTGAGCAGGCAGAGAGGCGGGTTCCTGCTGAACTTCATGTAGATGTTCTGTAGAGGACAGATGTGGTTTGGGTTGATGTATCTGATGAGCTTGATGTAGAAGCTCTGTAGATGAGTGATGAGGCTTGGGCTGACACACCTGATGGAGCAGCTCACTTGATGAATGGTGGGGTTGTCCTCGATGCATGTGATGAGCTTGATGGAGAAGTTCAGCTGAGGAGTGGTGAGGCTGCATTTGGTGCATTTGGTGAGACTGGTGTAAAAACTCTGTGGAGGAGTGATGAGCTTTGGCTTTGTGCATCTGATGGAGCATATCTGATGATGAGTAGTGGGTATGAGCTTGTTGCATCTCTTGGAGCATCTCAGCAGATGAGTGAAGGGCTTGGGATTGTTGCAACTGATGGAGCATCTCAGCAGAGGAATGATGTTCTGGGGCTTGGTGCATCTGGTGGAGCATCTCCGTTGAAGAGTGGTGGGGCTGGGGTCTTATACCCTGATGACTTTGGTAGATGCCCTCTGGGTACTGACCTTGTTGGCTGGGGTGGATAGGTTGCTGTGGCGATGGCTGATGTGGAGGAGGAGCTGAACGAGACAGACGTCTGTGGTGAAGAATCTGGCGGGCCTGTTGCTGCTGAGCTTGTCGCATCATATAAAGATGATGGTTCGTGTTTGAATGTGTGGGGTCTGGGGAAGGGAAAGTAGGTAAGGACTGATGTGGTTGTTGGAGAGGCAGGGGTGAATGGGCTTTCTGGTGTGTTGGTTGGACGGGCATGGACTGGTGGCTCTGGTAGATCTGCTGCATCTGTTGCTCTTGATAGGCTTGCTGTTCCTCAAAGGCTTGACGTTCCTCATAAGCCCTACGCTCCTCATAGGCTTTCTGTTCCTGGTAGGCTTGAAGTTCTTGAAGGGCTTTCTGCTCCTTGTAGGCTTGATGCTGCTCACGAGCCTTTTGTTCCTGGTAGGTCTGGCGTTGTTCATATACCTGTCTGTCTAAGTAGGCTTGTTGCTCTTGGTACATTTGTTGCTCCTCGAAGGCTTTCTGCTCCTCATAAGCTTGTCTATCTTTGTAAATTTTTTCCTGAAAGGTCTGTTGTTCCTGTTGATCATGGAAAAGTTGTTTCTCTTCATAGGCCTTTTGCTCCTCATATGTATGCCTCTCCTTAAATGCTTGCTGTTCCTCAAACGTTTGTCTTTCCTGGTAGGCTTGCTGTTGTTGGTATGCTTTTAGCTCCTGTATGGTAGCATGGACTTGTATATCCTCTCTTGTAGGGAGGACTTTATGTAAAGAGTGACGTTTTGGTGGTGGATTATTACGAGGAGGTGGTGGTGGAGGAGGACCAGATTTCCGGCGAATTGGGAGGTATCCTCTTGGTAACTTCTCAGGGGTGAAGTGAATCAATTCCTGCTGTTGTTGTTGATGCTGAGGTTGATTTTGTGCAGGTGGTGGAGGAGGAGGTGGTGGGTCATTAAACTGAACAGGTGGGGGTGGTGGAGGTGACATGGGTGGTGGAGGAATGTGATCAGAGGAAGAGGAATATGTGAGGGAGGAGGCGTTCTCTTCTCCGCTGCTGCTTTGAACATCACTTGGACTGCTTAGCTCCGGTGCAACAAATCCCCCATTTTCATCTTCATCCACTCCAAGATCATCTTCGTTATCTTCCTCCTCCTCATCTGGGTAGCCCATCTGCACGACATCCTAACATTAACACCAATTACACGTCATTAGACCTTTAATGTCAAAGCGGAACTAGACAAAATGAGAACGTTTTTCAATTATCTTTTTTTTTACAAATGAGACAAAACTATTGTTAGCCTGTTCACTCAAATAACATGAAACTGACTGAAAACTCTAGAATCTCTAGAAAAGATTGAGAATAATTTGACCACAGAGACCTTTTGAAAAAAGTGAGGACAATAATTAGCATCACAGGTGTCTTTAATCTTTTAATCAATCAGCCGACTTTTTTTTGAAAGGGTTAAAAATCATCGCTGTGCTGTTTGATATCACAGTGTCTCCCTCAATGAACAAGGACAACAGAAAACTTAGGAGAGTTCTCTCAGGAGCTCAGAGAGAAAATCATTAACAAACATATATAACACCATCTCCAAGCAGATTGATGTTCCAGTGACTATAGCTGCACTTATTTAGAAATTTAAGGTCCGTGGGACTATAGCCAACTTCTCTGGAAGTGGCCACAAGAGAAAATTAATTATAAACTGAAGAGGCAGAAAACACCTAAGAATGGCTTCAGTAAATTCATATTATTGATCAATTTTGTCCGTTTTTATTTGTGACTATCGTGGGTTTGTCTTTCTTTACCAGAAAGGTACAGTACCAACATTGTTGTCCACATCTGTACATTTACAAAAATCTACTACAGTGGGGCAAAAAAGTATTTAGTCAGCCACCAATTGTGTAAGTTCTCCCACTTAAAAAGATCAGAGAGGCCTGTAATTTTCATCATAGGTATACCTCAACTATGAGAGACAAAATGAGGAAAAAAAATCCAGAAAATCATATTGTCTGATTTTTAAAGAATTTATTTGCAAATTATGGTGGAAAATAAGTATTTGGTCAATAACAAAAGTTAATCTCAATACTTTGTTATATAGCCTTTGTTGGCAATGACAGAGGTCAAACGTTTTCTGTAAGTCTTCACAAGGTTTTCACACACTGTTGCTGGTATTTTGGCCCATTCCTCCATGCAGATCTCCTCTACAGCAGTGATGTTTTGGGGCTGACGCTGGGCAACACGGACTTTCAACTCCCTCCAGAGATTTTCTATGGGGTTGAGATCTGGAGACTGGCTAGGCCACTCCAGGACCTTGAAATGCTTCTTACGAAGCCACTCCTTCGTTGCCCGGGCGGTGTGTTTGGGATCATTGTCATGCTGAAAGACCCAGCCATGTCTCATTTTCAATGCCCTTGCTGATGGAAGGAGGTTTTCACTCAAAATCTTACGATACATGGCCCCATTCATTCTTTCCTTTACACGGATCAGTCGTCCTGGTCCCCTTGCAGAAAAACAGCCCCAAAGCATGATGTTTCCACCCCCATGCTTTACAGTAGGTATGGTGTTCTTTGGATCCAACTCAGCATTCTTTCCCCTCCAAACACGACAAGTTGAGTTTCTACCAAAAAGTTCTATTTTGGTTTCATCTGACCATATGATGTTCTCCCAATCCTCTTCTGGATCATCCAAATGCTCTCTAGCAAACCGCAGACGGGCCTGGACGTGTCCTGGCTTCAGCAGGGGGACACGTCTGGCACTGCAGGATTTGAGTCCCTGGCGGCGTAGTGTGTTACTGATGGTAGCCTTTGTTACTTTGGTCCCAGCTCTCTGCAGGTCATTCACTAGGTCCCTCCGTGTGGTTCTGGGATTTTTGCTCACCGTTCTTGTGATCATTTTGACCCCACGGGGTGAGATCTTGCGTGGAGCCCCAGATCGAGGGAGATTATCAGTGGTCTTGTATGTCTTCCATTTTCTAATAATTGCTCCCACAGTTGATTTCTTCACACCAAGCTGCTTACCTATTGCAGATTCAGTCTTCCCAGCCTGGTGAAGGTCTACAATTTTGTTTCTGGTGTCCTTTGACAGCTCTTTGGTCTTGGCCATAGTGGAGTTTGGAGCGTGACTGTTTGAGGTTGTGGACAGGTGTCTTTTATACTGATAACGAGTTCACACAGGTGCCATTAATACAGGTAACGAGTGGAGGACCGAGGAGCCTCTTAAAGAAGTTACAGGTCTGTGAAAGCCAGAAATCTTACTTGTTTGTAGGTGACCAAATACTTATTTTCCACCATAATTTGCAAATAAATTCTTTAAAAATCAGACAATATGATTTTCTGGATTTTTTTTCCTCATTTTGTCTCTCATAGTTGAGGTATACCTATGATGAAAATTACAGGCCTCTCTGATCTTTTTAAGTGGGAGAACTTACACAATTGGTGGCTGACTAAATACTTTTTTGCCCCACTGTATATATTGATTAAGGAGGAATACCTCTCCATTACGCTTCACTATCAAGTAACACAAACCAGATGAGGTGTATCTTTCAGCAGAACTGTTGTTTACTTCCTCTCTACAATATTTCTTGTACTTAGATTTTGCACCAAAATTGCTACTCCACCTCACATTGTTGAATTTCATGAGTGTAAGAATTCTGATTTTTCTTTTTAAACTCTACCTCTTCATAGTCGTTTTCAGGAGTAAGGAAGTCATCAATGATTGCCACCCTCTGTCCAAGTTGTTCACTAAGAGCATCCAGAAAGAGATCAGTGTCCTCAGAACGTGGAGGTTTGGAGAAGGTGTAGCGTCGCTTGCTGCTGCGTCTGACAGGTGGGCTGGCTGGGAAGTCAGGTTCTGGAGGTGAGGGAGGAGGACTGTCCAAGCTAATGTAGGGGTTAGACTCCCCACTGGTCTGGCTTGTCAAACCCGGTGGGTAAAACTGTGCTGTAGGTGGACTGGGTAGAGGATCTGGCCAGGATGAATGGGATGGGGGGCCTTTACGACTTCCTGAGATAAAGAGTAGTCACGTATAAATATACACTAAGAGCTGCATGTAGTACCAGAACTTTCTGAGTCGATGAATTTACAGAATAAATGCAGAATGTAAAGCAATACTAAATAACTTAAACAAAATAACAGCCATGTCTCAGACAGCCATTGCTGGAACTGGTGTTCTGTTTAAATATGCTACCTTTTGAGATGGGCTACCGATTCCTTCTGTACATGTGCCGTTCTACAGTCTTAATTTCAATAAACAGATTTATTATTTATTTTAGTTTCTATATTTTTCCATAAATTCATCAAATAAATTCTCCCAGAACAGGAACACTAAATGTGATGTTATCTTTACTTTCTTCACAGGCAAATGTTTGGACACACCCAGAGGAGAAGGACCCAACAATGGCCGACAAGGATCCAGAGGGCTTTTATATAGAAAATATCAGGGAAGGATAGTAAAAATATGCTTAAATAATTAACATGACACACTCACCATAAACAAGAATACTGTATAAACTTTGAATGACATCTCATTATGAAATAAGTTGTCAATTCGCACTATGGCAGCATTTTTCATTATAAATCACCAGAACACCACTTCCGGTTGCGACCCGACTTACTGAAGTTATTTGGTCTATTGTGAACCCATCAGAGGCGTCCAGAGTGATGTCTGATATGAAGATGAACATGTTTTTTGGTGAGTATCCACTTAGATAAGTTTCAAAACACTAGCTTAAAGTTTTAAAAGTTATTTAGTACTGCTTTAAATCATATTTAAAAGTGCATCCGTAATAAAAGAGAATATATTTGTGTTTTTAATTGTGTGTTTTGAAGTTCCACCTCCATCATCACTTTTTTTCATTGAGTTGTTTTCAGAGTGAAACTGGAGGATTGTTGAAAATCTGAAAATCTTGCTGTGTAAAATAAATTGGGTTTGGAGTAAAATTCAGCTACCTGTGTTAGCATTTACTGTAGGAGATGCTGGCTGTGATGGAGATTCCATGTCCAGCAAACTGTCGGGGTCAGGAGGAGGACGACTCTTCAGGGACTTGGACCTCTTGGTTGAGTACATGTTTTCCAGTTCTGCATACACTGCTGACAGCTTGAATGTGCAAAATGTAAAAGAGACTGGACTGAGACCTTTTGATCTGCTGTGTCGATGATTCCTAATGAAACGTGTCCTTGGTACATACATTGGTGAGGTTGTTGGGAGTTTCAGGCAGAGATGTACCATCTCCTGACTGTCTTTCACCTGGAGCTAACCTCATACCCGTCTCCTGTCCTGGCTCTGCACGGAGGCCTATGGAGATAAACGCATTGGGATGACTTTAACAATTCTCAAAGTTAGCTGACTGACACCTACCTGCTTTGGCTGGGTTTATAATATACAGTATGTCACCATCCATAAAAAACAGATTGCACTAGATTCATTCTAGTAAAGACAGTTCTGCTAAATGGGATGGCAAAACATTAAAAAGATTGTTTGGATTCTTTGAAGTTGTTTTTAGTGGAGTAGATTTTAGCAGTCAGTATCTCACCCACACTAAGCTAACAGCTTGTCAGATTCATTAACAACTAGACGGGATGTTAACAATCTAAACCATCTCAAACCAAAATACTTTACAGCAGTTTATTTAGATTCTCTGTTGTAAACATAGTTTCCTTTTTGCATCGAGTTATTAAGATGGTGTTAAGCATGCTCAATGAGACTAACTATCTGATGCTAAAATAATGTGTTGTAGAAACCCATAACATAGAACTAGCTTGAACAGATAAAATGTTCTTGAAGTTTGATTTGTTTTAGATCAATAAAATCAGCTTAAGAATTTGTTACCGTTTCTCTAAAGTGAGATCATTCTGACTGCAGTCCACTGCTGGCAACTTACCAATGTGTATATTAATAAATACTTTAAAGAACTCCACTCCAACTATTTCTAAAAGTATGAAGCAAAAGTAAAGACATTTTATCACTGAACTAAACACGAAGCAGCAATATTACAGAACTATATGGACAGTCACAATGAGACAGATGTTTAGTGTTTATGGTAACAAAAATGCAGTGATGAGAATAAAGGTTGCTATGGTGATCAGAGTGTTAGTGTTTCTACTGATGATGACAGAGATAATGAGTTTCAGTACCCATGCCCAGGTGTGTGCCAATGACCAGGTCATCAGAGCTACGTCCCCTCACACTGCTCCTGTACGTGGTACCTGTCACCCTCATGGAGCTGCTACGGCGGTGGGGTTCAGGAGCAGGCTCGGGCTCCGGAGGAGGGGGAGGTGGTGGTGGTGGTGGTGGAACTGGAACACACGCACACACACATATTGGCAAATAGGAGTGTGAAGGGACGCAGCAGCTCAGCGAACCACTGATTTAACACTAGATCCCCATGATAACCCATATTATTCTCCTGACAGCGTCCATGAATCACATGTACACACAAACATCAAAGAGTGTGACGGGGGGGTGGTTGGGGGGCACCTGGTGCTTTGTAGCCAAGAAAACGTGAGATCTTGTTCTGGCAGTGTTCTTGTTCCTCATATGTCAGCAGCTGGTAAACAAACTGCCAGATCACCTGTTTGGCTGGAGTATCCAGCACCGGGAACACATCCACGATCAGCGTGTCAACATTTCTGTTGTCATGGAAACACAAGCAAGGCGACACATATCACCTGACTTACTGGGGTCACATTAATCAGTAGATCATTTCAAAAGTCAAGCAAAAGTGTTTAAAGTAAACTTTTAGTTTATCTATTCATTCCAGTTTGAGTCTCTCACCTGTGCTGGAAGAAGTTCTCCAGAGCCTTGCAGATGGTGTATCTCTCCTGGATGGTCAGCAGGTGCTCCAGCTGTTGGCCAAAAGTACGGCCTTGAACTCTAATACTCGGGGGCAGAATCTCTGCCACCCACTGCAGGGAACTGAGCACCGGAGAGCGGGCTCGTTCTGTGGGAACACCCCCCCCTGCGAGTTCCTGCTCAGTCAGAGCGAAAGTTGGTGGACCTTCCTCCACCACCAAGGTGGGCATCGCACCACTTCCTTGTAACATGGACACCACTTTCTCATGGGAGGACGTCCTGCAGATACATACATGGATTATAAAGCAGCCAATATTTTTTGTGACAGCAAATTACTTACTTAATTTTTACATGATTAAATAAGCAACTGAGTAACAACAAACTCTACGTTGCAGAGAATAGAACATTTGCAGGAGTGCAAACACTTCTTTGATGTCCTTTTTTTCATAACTTGTCTTTAAACTTAAGTTATTTTTGGAATCAAAGATTGCATCTAAAATGAGATTTCTACTCCCCTGGGTGTGCGTGCGTGTGGGGGTGGGGGACGGGGGGGAGGGGGGGGACGGGACTGAAAGCTCCAAAAAAACAGAACGTCTTAGAAAACAAAATGAAATAAAGACATCTGTGTTTAAACACTTCCCTCTAGTTCTGGTTTATTTTTAATGAAACTGCATTCGACACTAGACATAAGAGGAAGCTCAACCTCATGTCCAGTCCATTGAGAAACAGAATCCGGTCTCCTGGTTTTAAACCTGCCTTGTCTGCTGGGCTTCCTGCAGAGCAGAAAACAAGTAGGAGAATGATTTGTCCATTTCTCCACCGCAGGAAAAGAGCAGCATTCAAAAGACACATGTTTCACTAACCAGGGATCACTGAGTCAATCCACACTGGAGCATGGCCCCTCAGAGTGAAGCCAAAACTCATGTTGCCCTTGCAAACTCTCACCGTCCTACAGAGACATGTTCGGGGTTTGATTATTACCTGAAGCCATTTGAAAACATCAAACATCAAAAGCAAAGTCTACACAAACACAGTCAAGATATCATTAACAAAGAGTTCGTGGAAGGCCAGTGCAAAGAAAAAAACATCCCTTAATGACTGGAAAAACTCCAAACATGAAAATAAATCATCATGACTTGCATCAAAAACCTCAGTTTGATTAAGAATTAGTCGATATAAACAATAATTTACAGTTCAGATCATCTTATCTTATCTTATGTTCTAGCAGTTCTGGTTAAATATTAAACATATTATTTTAAAATATTAGTATTAAAAAGAGCTAAAATGATTTTGTTTTCCAAACATAAGACCTCATACAAAAGTAAAAACAAACAGAACTTATTATGGACCTGCAGTTGGTGGTACCACCGGAGTGACCAGCAATAAGGGAGGTGGTCTTGCGCATGCCTCTGGCAGGGAGGGCCACGCCTTCCTCAGCGTGGGTGCGTGGCACTGAGCTGGCACGGGTGGAGACGAGCAGGCGTTCAGGGTGGTCCTCACTTCGGCTGCGGCGAAGGTGGCTACGGCTGGGATCACTGAAGCTCCGCCCCTTCAGCCGGCTTACCAAACTCTGAGAAACCACCTCGTCAAAACGCTCGCGGTGCTTCTTGGGAATAAAGATCCTGGCAAACATCATGAAATCAGACACAATCTAAGAATAACGGAGGATGTGGTGCAGATTCCAGACCAGTTTCATAACCCAATAAAACACCCCAATCCTCCTAAAAACCCCAAATACCTACATCCTAATCCCACAAAGCCTCCGCTGCTCAAAACTACCAAAGAACAAGTAGTTCCAGATCCTCCTAATTAGCTCTAAAATAGTTCAGTCCATTATGTCTCAGGGGAAGATGAGGCAGGTAGAACAGATGAATCTAACATGTGTGTTTGTTTTTACAAGTTTTGTTGTGTGATCATGTGAGAAAGTACAGAAAAGAGTGTTCAGTATCAGAGACAACTCCAGCTGTCAGGAGTCATCTGGGAGAAATCACTTCACTCTCTCTACATATTTGTTCTATTTAAAGGAAAAAGGAATAAAATCTAGACCACTAAAAATTGATTAAATTATGTGATATTGGATGTTCTAACAGGATTTTCATCCTGAAAATATGGAGTCCAGATAATAAAAATAAGAACTGGAAGGAGAACCATAATTTTGGATCAAACTTATCAAAGACTAAATGAACCTCTAGGAGCTTAGATGTAAAAATGTTGCCTTCAATGACAGTTTTCTACCTGTAAAATAATCCCACAACATCAGCTACCAGCTGGTGTGAAGGAAGCCTTGTGGGGAGTAAAACTGAAACCTCACATCCATCAGTGAAAGCTTGAAATGTCTGCTCCTATAATACATAGCAGAGCTGTCAGGTGTACATTGTATTGATTCAGCCAATTATCCCCAATGGGAAGAAAGATCTATAACAATTCAATAGAAATGACAAAGAGCCAAACATGATGGTTTTAAAAGCTTTTATCACTATTAAAAGAACATCAAGTTTGTTTCTTTTATTTTTACATATTTTCCTCCCCATACCAGCGATGAAATTGTGTTGCCTCAATTCTTTACGCATCTCACTGTTTTCTATATGTCTTCTTGTCTCTCGGGTAATTTCACTGTGCAAAGGAACAAAAATTACTTTCCATAAGTCACCAGTTTCTGCGTGGCTCCACATATGCATCACAACTCCACAACCAAATACCCCAGCAGTGGTCATATAAAAACTATATTGTTTCTTATTAGTGGCTCTTAAAGACTGACCCCACTTTGGAGGGAAGGCCTTTAGCTGATCTCAAGAAACTCAGTTAAATTTAAAAACGAGTGCTTATGGAGGCTTGTGATGGACAACAACATGCTGTGTTTAAACGTGTAGCTGCAGAAACGGAATGAAGCTCACTTTTGTGAAATGCACCTATTGCAGTGATGTCATATCTCCACAAATCTAGCAAACAGGTGAGAACATGTGTGATATTAAACTTTCATCTTTATGAAAGATGTATAATATATTTGACTGATATTTAGAGGGAAAAGTCTCCTTTAAAACATTGTATAGATGCTCTACATTCATCTATTTCATCAGACCTAACAGAGTCTTGGCAGTTACAACTAGCATGTAAATGTGACATGATTAGCCTTGATGCTAACATTCAGAGCTTGAGGTTTTGGGGACTAATCTCTGATCAAGGTTGGCTTAAACTGGAAAAAAAAAAAACAATGACCAACTTCCCCTTATAGATTAATATACTGAACAAAAATATACACACAACACTTTTGTTTTTGCTCCCATGTTTTATGAGATGAACTCAAAGATCTAAAACACTTTCCACAGACTCAAAATAACCATCTATCTTAAATATTGTTCAAAAATCTGTCTAAATATGTAATAGTAAATAAGTAAGTAAGTAAGTAAAACTTTATTTATAAAGCACCTTTCAAGATAAAAATCACAAAGTGCTTCACAACAAAGGATAAAAGCATAACACATGAGAATAAAACCACTAGAACAAATTTAAAGCAGATTTAAAAAGATATGTTTTAAGCTGGCCTTTGAAAGCAGCAGCAGTGTCCACAGATCTGATAAAGGCAATGAGTTCCAAAGTGTCGGGGCCGCCACGGAGAAGGCTCGGTCACCTTTTGTTTTCAGTCTAGAGTGAGGAACAGACAAGAGGTCCTTTGCACATGACCTCAACACTCTGGATGAAGTGTAGGGGATCAAAAGTAATAATGAGCACTTCTCCTTTGTGGAGATAATCCGTCCCACCTCACAGGTGTGTCATATCAAGATGCTGATTAGACAGCATGATTATTGCACAGGTGTGTCTTAGACTGACCATAATAAAAAGCCCCTCTGAAATGTTAGACTCAGAAAACCAGTCAGTAGCCCCCCCCTCCAGAACTGAATTAATTCATAACAACAGACTTAAAATGATGCCATTTCCTCCCATTGATGTAAATTGGTTCAGAATTTGATCAGTTTGCTTCCAATACATTTGCATCATATTTGTAGTGATAAATAAGCATAACTGTCCCAAACTGATCGCTTAGTAGCAACATCACACTTCGCTCCTTCCAGTTTCTCCCCTGGAGTGAAACCACCATCCTGAAATAACTGCTGATTCACAGAGGGTATTTTTTGCCGGTTGACTGACACTGGAAGTTTCTTTTTACCTTCTTTCAGCAGTGAAGAACCTTCACTATAATGTCAGAAAGTAGCTGTAAAACCTCAGTAACTTGCCTCTAGAATAATATCCTTTACATGGGACGTGTTAATGATGTGTAAATGAGCTGGTTTTGTTTACGTGCTTACAGCAGGCAGATCTGTGGAAATTAAAAACCAAGTTGGTGCATAAGGTGGTGACAGTGATTTAGTGCTTTGTGCAGTCATGCAAAAAAAAAGCACTTGTGCAGATGCCTGAGGGGTGGTCGTCTGTAACACTGGGATGCTCTGTACAAGTTACAAAAGTCATATTTAGTAACAAATAAAGAGGCGGAACATGTAAAAACAACACACAGGAAGGGGGAGAAAGGAGTGAAAGTGAAAGAGATATATGAGGAGACAGAAGCTGTAGAGTCATGAGAGTAGAAAAGGGAGAAGTGGAGCTCTTTCTAGGCCAGGGTCATGCTGGGAACGAAGCTGTGTCGTCTGCAGTTTACAGTTTATTTAGGCCACACAACTTTCCTGAGAAACACTCGTCACAGCTGCTTGAACTAACGCTGGACAGGAGAAAGAAACAACACGTTAACGGTGTCTAAAATCCTCCGTAACCTTCACTCCATCTTATCAAGTCCCGACTAAACACAGATTTACTTCCAATTTATTGTAACTAGGAAGTTCTTCCAGTGAAGTTTGGATGTAGGTTTTGTGATGTCCTCAATTATAAGGAGGGCAAGAGGATTCTATAATTGGGTCTGAGGGAGGGGGGTGGGGGGGGGTGGAGGAGGGACACAATGCACAGAGGGATGAATGACAACTGCAATCAGCTGGGAAACTCATTGCAAGAACCATTATTATCAAACCCACTTCTAATATGTCAATGTGACAGCTGGGCCAAGCATGAATTTGCAAATACAGAAACAGGAAGTAGTTAAATCCAAAGAGGTGGAGTTACATGAAGAAAATGTAAATTAAGAAGTTAAAAGACTTTTCTTCTGTTTAACATGCAAAAATCAAATGAAGATACAATATTTGTATATGCATAACAAAAGAGACTAATTATCAACAGGAGAAGACTTCATGAATCTGATTTCACAACAGCTACTTTCCATAAAATCCACAACAAACATCTTAAATCTCAGTCAGCTTCACTTATATCAAAAGGAAAGTCGTACCGAAAGTGTCTGGAAACGCTCCGTTCTCTTCCCATGGCTCTGAGGAAGGGCTTGAGCTCAGTTTAATAATATAAACTCCTCTCCTCGATCACAGCGAGCCTCCATCTGGTTGGAACAACTTCTCCGTACAAAGAATAAACGAGGAGAAAGTAGAGAAACAGGAAGATGGCCCGAATCTTCTAAAGCACACGCTGCAGACTCGGACAGCAGCCAAATGAAGGAAGGGAGTGATGGAACAAAAGGAGGTAGTAAACTATAAGAGAGGCTGTAGTTTACATCCCTCCACACCTCCAATACCATCCTCATGAAGTATTATCAGCTGTTCTCCATCTTGATGTTCTTTAATTGTTCCCATATTAAAGAAAAAAAGAGAGAGGCAAAGGTCAGCGTGAACGCAGGCTGTTCTTCTGGCTCTCAGCTGACAGATAATCCTCATCGCCATGTTCTCAATCATTCAGCAGTCAGAGGTAATGACTGACAATTCTTCTAGTCCCTCAGAGGAGGAAGGAAAGGATGAGATGAACAGAGGAGTAAGAGAGGAGAGAGATGAAACAAGAGGAAAAAGTCCCGGAGGAATTACAGCGGCAGGTCGTCACGATGACTAGATCCATGCAAGAAAACCGTAACTCAGAGAAGTGGACGTGTAAAAGCTTTAATAGAAATGTTTTCTGGTGATTTCTTCTACATGCTGATTAAAATCTGTTTTCCCCGAATCTTGTTTTGGTCAAAACAGCTGATCGATGAATAAAGATACATTGACAAAATTCCTGCAGTTTATTAGTATTTTATTGACTTCATTATGAGATGTGCAAATGATTCTGCTTCAATTTCCAAAATACACCTAATGTAAACAGTCCTGATAGTTATTTGGGAAACCTGGTTTAAACATACCACCCATGTTTCTTACTTAAACTTAATGAGCTTCAAATTAAGAGTGAAATCAATATTTTTAACTTCCTGAACCGTAAGTAGCAAAAGCATCTGGTTATCCTAAAAAACTTGAAGTTGTTTTGCGTAGGACATAAGACAAGTTTTAAATATGTTTCACTTCCAGTTCTGAGTTCAGATAAAACAGAAATTAGTGGGAGTTTGACAATTTACACTCTGGGAGGACTTGAGAGAAAACTATAGATCTTTTAGAACTTATAGACACCAATATGTCTGTTTGGATATAAACTGTGTAAGAGGGATTAATTTTCTAAAGGTAAAAGGAGTTTGTTTGCAAAAATATTGGAAAACAGCTGAAAAGTACAAGTTTGTGGTAAAATCTCAAACTTAATGAAATGAAAAATACTTTATTTATCCCAGAAGGGAAATTCAACAAACTGTTGTTATGTAAAAATGGCTGACAATATCAAAATGCCATGTCAGTCACACTCTCAGAAATAGAGGTACGAGACAAGAACATTTTTGTACCTATAGGTAAATTGTTTTAAAATGTTCCCTTAAAAGTACAATATTGGTCTTTAAAAGGTCAGAAATGCCCCTTTGAGTGTTAAAATTGATATAAAGTACACATTTGTACCATTTCAACTGCACCTGCAACCCTGGTCAAGGCTGGTTAATTTCCATTTTAAGCGACAAGAATTTGTACCCTTCTTGTCGCTGGGGGTGTACTCTGTAGTCCAGGTCCATTTTTGTACCTTATGAAGTTGTTCCACTAAAACTGTAAAATTATGCCACGTTTTGAAGTCTTAAACCAACATTCTGAAACATAATATTGAAAATGATGGAAGAAACTTAATAATATTGAGATTAACCAGCCTTGGCCAGGGTTGCAGGTACAGTTGAAATGGTACAAATTTGTACTTTATATCAATTTGAACCCTCAGAGGGGCATTTCTGGCCTTTTAAAGACCAATATTGTACTTTTAAGGGAACATTTTAAAACAATTTACCTATAGGTACAAAAATGTTCTTGTCTCGTACCTCTATTTCTGAGAGTGCACATCATGTCCAACTTTCTGGGACTTCTCTCACTTTGTTACAGATCTGAAGTTAGTAACGAGAGCTGGATTTTATCACTCATTTCAGCAAAATCCTATTATGTTGTACGTGAAAATTGTTTGAGGTTTTTCTTTTTGCTAATTCTGTCTATGTTGTATGATGTACAGCAACCAGGAATCAAATCACAATCCTACCGGTTGAGCCACATGTTTTGATGTTTTGTTTGAATGTGTTTCAGGACAAAAATGGAGGATTAACAGCCAAATGGTAAAGACGGGTATCTGAAGATACAATCAGTATAAGTCAGAAGCTCTTGCTGACCACCGGCCTTCACAGCTAATTTTAACAATTTGACATCGACAAGTCGGTGGAAAACCTAAAAGAGAATTTATTCAAAGAAGTAGGCTGATAAAAATAGAACACGTCCTGAGGGAGGCAGAGGCAGACTGAGCTGAGTGACCCAGCTGGTCAAGTTTTTCAAGATAATCCTAATAATCTGTTAAACACACTTAATGTCTGATGATGGGTGACTTCTTGCACAATGAGGAGGGGCGGTTGGAGAGGTTTGTATCTGTATGCAGATCGTGTCACAGGAAGTGACAGTGATGGAGATGAAGACACTGACAGATCTGGTACCTCAAATTCAGAGAGAAGTCAGCAAGGAAATGAAAGTGATCCAACGTCAGCTGCAGACACAATTTAAACTACCACTGACACAATGTTCATGATAACACTTACTAATTATTTTTCATTAATTTTTCTTGAAATAGTTTCTTTTTGTTCTAATCATGCAATCTATATGTGATCAGACCAACGAGGAAGTAATACATATTATAATGATACATTCACACAATTATTCATTTGTTCTAAAGATAAGACAAACTACGTTTTCAGGATTACAACAGCCATTCTTGTGGATTCTTTGAGGATGTCATGGAAACAACTGAGCAAATGACCTCAATATGTTACAGTCCAATATTTAGAGATCGGGTTAAAGAGGCCATTTCATACACATTTCAGGACTTTGTGGTTATTTCTTAAGTATTAACCTGTAATATGAAACATTTTCTATCTAAAAAACGTCAGGAAACACTGATTAACAGACCTTTAAATCTGTCTGCGTTAAAATTCGGGTGGTTCCAGCTCCTTCCGACAGGTTTCCGGCAGCATCTCGTTCATATTCATTGTTCGAATTTGCTGGACTCTGACTGGCTAACAAACTAGCCTATGAGAGCAAGGTATACTGTTTCCTGCCCCGCTGCGGATGGCAACGTCAGACGTACTCTCTTCCTGTTTGCTACATCTTATGCTACAGCTTTTAGCCAGCAGCATGCTAGGCGTGGTTTCAACTGCGAGAGCTGCCGAATACTAACGAACAAAGGAGTTGTGATGAAACAGATACAGGTCGTTCGGACTTGGGAGAACTCACGTTTTATCGCCACCTGCGTAGTTTGAGAGATTAAAACTGAAAGAGAAGTTGTTGACCTGTTTTCACGCCCACTATAAAGGTAAGAACACCTGTGGAGCTAAAATATTCAACAGAAACCTCCGAAAAAAAGGTTTTTAATGAAAGGGCCTCTTTAAAGTTGAAATAAAGGCTCTTGGTTACAGTGTGTGGACACAGTAAGCTGTCAGAGTGCATTAAGTTTTAACATGATTTCTCTGTATTTTCTATGGCACTATAAAGGGGGTGTGGTTGTTTAGCTGATTACATCACTTTGGTAATGCAAAACACGTGAACGTTTCTGTTTGGAAGAACATTAAATCTATAAATCTACAGATAAAAAGTTGAATTTAGAGGTGAATAACAATAACATGCAGGCATTTCTATAGCTGGTACACCGATAGTTCACACTTTTTGGTGGATGAATGCAATTCTGCAAAGAAGTTTCTGCCTTAGTAGAAAAAATTAATGCAATTTAGATTTTGGATAACATGAAGCTTGCTGAATCAAGCCGAACGGCTAATTATAGAACACTGGTTTAAGGTAAAGATTTCTCAACACTAGAGTTTAAACTACAAATATATAATATGTCTTTAATTAAACACTATGTTGTGTTACTTTTACATCAGAGAGTTCTGTGGACAGGAAATAATAATAACATGTAATGTACAAAGAAAAGTCTTTAGTTAAAATGATCACAGATGTCTGAAGACACAAACATTAACTACTGAGGTTTGAGTAAGTTTTGATGTAAAATCATTCAAGGTTGTAGTTTGACTAGACATGAAATTTCTCCCTGATTCTCCAAGGTAGGATCACTTTGACTAGAGCTCATTGACCTGAACCTGATGTTGACAAAATGTGAACAGAAATTATGGGTCACATTTCCAAAATGACTTGAAAAATTATTGTAATTTTGAGTGAGTATAAAACTCCCCAAACGTTATAGAGCTGTCTCAGGTTTCTGGTACCCTTCACAATTTACCGACTGTTAATCTGAAAGTTTGAGAAATTTGTGAAAACTTCAGGAGAAATTGATGTTCTATGAAACAAAGTTGCAATTAATTGGAAGAAAAATGAACATCTGACATTTCGAGCATGACTAAACTGTTAAAGCATTAGGGTGAACTGCAAACAAATTTTAAAAGTTTGTTATTAAATTTAACACATTTGAATGAATGTCACAATTTATTAGTTTTGATGAACGACTACAAGAACTAATTCAGTGTGATTCCAAAAGAAGATTTGCATATTTTCTATTCATTTTTTGTCTCTAATTACCGGTAGTTGCCAAAAGTCCCAGTCAGTAAGAAACAGACTTCAGATTTTTAAAAGAGTTACATTCAAGCCCACTTGATTAAAATCTGAATTATCCCTTTCAGTTATACCATCAGACATCATCCCAAGAGCTTTAGATAAAATCACCCAGAAACACGCCTATAAATTCATAATTTACATTTTCGTGGATCCCTGAGAGTTTCAGAGAAAGGTGTTTACATCAGTGCAGCAGCCTGAGGCACTGCTTTTTAGAAAACCTGGAAACCTAACTCTCTGCAATGTGGCTGTTTAAAACGATCCCAGAATCCTGCAGAAAACACAGAAATCAACTCTCACTGAGAATCTTTCTAACAAGCAGAAATTTGACTCTGTATAACCTGGTTGGTATTAAAGACTCAAACAAAAAGACAACAAGACTGTTCAATCATCCTGAACTAAACAAACTAACATCCAGTTTAGCAGAAGTGATTATATCTGATCACATCTGAAGTAATTTCTTGATTGAGACTCTTTTAGAGAGACTTGCTGCATTTTCTAACTGCCTAAATAGCAAAAGAACAGCAGAGCTAATGCATAATTTACTCCTATGCAAAACAAACATTACAAAGCATTTTTACATTGAGCTTCATGAGGACGGGACCAGTCACATCAAAAACACAGAGGAAACTGAGAAGGATGGACAAAAGCTGTAAAAAATCACTCTCCACAGACATCAGCCATGACTGAACCAAATCTGCTTTCAGAAAACGCTGTATCAGGAAAACATCTTTAAATGGCCGCATCTCTCAGACGCAAAAGCATGACAGCAAACTTCATAAAGCACCGCAAGCTTAAAACAACTGGCTTCTTAACACTCACCTCAGGCAGCAAGTCATAATTTGTCCCAGCATGGAACCTCAAAGCAAGTGGTGGGAGAGAAACTGAGCTGTTTTAGATGAAACATCTGCATGTTTGTCCCCGTGTTCATATGACTGCATATTCCAAGCACCAGCAGCAAACCGGCTGTAGCAGCTATGAGCCGTGTGCTGAGGAGGGAATGTGAGTATCCACAAAAAAAAAAGACAGTGTATCACTGAGAGATTCACAGCTGACAGGGAGATGTAGGGAAGAAAGAGATCAGCTGAGAGCAGAAAAGATGGAACTGACACACACACATAAATAAAAAAGCTGAAAGTGTGAGCTTTGATTTTGCATAGTGGGTTTTCATTTTCCAATCAGTGCTGAGGAGGAAGAAATGCAATATACAGCAGCGACTTTTCCAACCATTAGGCAGAGATCCTGAAAGGTGAGAAGCAGAAAAGTGACATTCAAGCAGTTTTTAAAAGTCCAGGATGAAACATCTCCCAGTTAGTTTCACTGAATTTGACCTTTTTTCATCCAGTAAACATGTTAGAAGCTGAATAGATTCCATCAAGTTTTAAACTAAGATCAAATTATGTTGAGAAATGATGGGGTTACAGCTGTTTTCATGTGCGATCGCCTTTAATATAGAATTTTACATTTTTGTGTTTGCCAATGTTGATCGGTTGTGAGTAACGTTCTTGAATCATGTTGATTTCAAAAGCCAATCTGTTCTGAAAGTTTTATAAAAATCCATAAAGTGGTTCATGAAATATTTTGCTAACAAACACACAGAGTCAGGAAAACAGGATTAATTAGCAAACAACCCATCATAAGTGGAAACTGAGTTTAGTCAAGTTTTACAGCTAAAAGTGAAACAAGAGCAAAATGTTGCCACAGAAAAACAACACAAAAAAATCTACCACAACTCTTAATTAATATATTGTTTGAAATTATAGATAGAAAACAGCATTTGCACAAAAATATGCGTAAATAAAACCAGAAACTCAGTTAGTTTCACAGACGATCAATGATCATTACACTGAAGCTGAGTTTGCAGCTCGTTAACATGATGTAATCTGTAAATCTGTCTTTTTCATGTGTATTTTTGAGTAAATGATTGTCTACCTGACACTGTCAATCAGCTGCTGATGCTCCTCGGTGATCAAAATGTCAGGCAGAGCTTCAGCCAGACTCTCCACGTCCCTCTCTGACGCGTACTGCTTCAGCACTTCAAACAGCTGCTCCTTCACATCAGGCTCCTCTCCAAGTACCTCCTCCACCTGATGGATATATACAGGATTTTTTTAAGGATCATAATTAAAAAGTGTTTGTAGAAATGGTGAAAGTGACACCCACTTTCTTATTAAACTCCATGGCTTTGTGAGCTCGACTCTCCCTGACGCTGTCTCCGCTCTGCGACAGCACCCTCATGCTGCTGCTCAGCCGCTTGGGTCGACGAGCCATACTGAGCACGCCCAGACGTAAAGGTCGGCCCTGCGCTGCTTTGATCATGGCTGCTGCTGTTTCATGATGCCTCACGGGGATGCCGTTGACTTCCAGGACGTAGTCGTTAACTTTGAGGCCACTGCGCGCTGCTGGACCTCCAGGCATGCACTCCTCGACCATCAGAGGGCTGTCTCCCACGATGGTGAAGCCAAAACGCCCATCTGGGCCCGGGGTGATGTCAATCTGTCAAAACATTATTTGCTACATCCAGTCAACAAAAAGAGAATCTGCTCTCTGTCAATTTGGGGGTTTTAATATATCAGATGATAAAAACAACAATCTGATCTTTATCAGGTTCTAAAATTATTCAAGTGAACAAAAACACACAACTGATTCCACCATCTTATTATAAAAACAAAGTCAGTCGTAAAAACTAAGTGTGAAAACTCTGTCCACTCTGTTGCTTCAAGGCAAATAAGCATCCAGAAGCTGCTGAATATCTGATCATAAGGTGTGAGCAGGAGTTTGGCAAATAGGTTTTCTGGAGCATACAGATGTGTGTTAACACAGCGCTAAAGAGGAAAGGCATCAGCAGAGCTTGGAGAAGGAATTATTTCTGTCCTTCAACCTGGACAGGGTCAAAGGTCATTCCTAAACAATTTGGAGTCCATCATCCCACAGAGAGAAAACAGGTGGAAATCCTCCCAGGTGAAGAGGTCCCAGCAAGTTTACTCCGATGTCAAACCATTGCAGATATTAAAGGCATCAGTAAACAGGTTAAAGGTTAAAATTTGCAGGAGAACGTTTCCTCTCTCTTAAAAGAACACAGCTGCACGACTTAAATTTACAAAACTGCATCAGAAAGAGGTCAAAGTAGCGATAACTATCCATAATGTTCTGCGTCTGTGAAAGCTGTCAGCACGGTGTAGGAGGGATGATGGTTTGGGATTATTTTACAGCTACAAGTACTGAACACTTTGGAGTCACTGAGTCAAACATGAACTCTTCTGTGTACCAATGTGTTCTCTAGTTAAATGTGAGACCATTTGTCAAACAGCTGAAAGCTTGAACCAAAGTGGGTCATGCAACAGAACAGTGATCCCAAACACAGCAGGTCTACAACAAAATGAACAAGAAAAGAATCAAGATGCTGCAGAGAACCAAAGTCCAGAGTACAACATGACTGAAATGCTGCAGCAGGACCTTCAGACTGCTGTTCTGAGAAGAGTAAAAGCAAAACTCGAATAATGTAAAGAAGAATGTTGTTCCACAACAACGTGAGAAACAGACAGAAGACACCTACTTCAAGTTATTGCTGCTAAAGGAGGTTCTACAAGCTGTTGGTTCATGAGGTGGACAAAGATTTTCACTCTTAGCTTTTCTATTACGGATTTTCTTCATAAATAATGACATGATGGGATCTGTTGTTGCATTTTTGTGCATATATTAAAATAATTGCATAATCTGGTGGAAAACAGGCATTTTTTCTACATTGTGATGCATAAAGAACATGGAATCACATGATTTACTTAAAAATCCAACATGTGAATGACCGGATGTCAGACTGACCTGTTCGATACGTGACACCACACCTATGCTGGGTGGTACTGTCTTCAGGGTCTGAGCCAGAGCGATCAGAGCAGGCGTGCTGAGGTTGGTCACATCTTGGCCTTCAATATCCACGACCTGATCGCCTGGCTGTAAGCCAGCAAGGTAGGCGCTACTGCCCTCCACCACGGACAGGATGTAGCTGGGCCCGGTGCCTCCCAGTCGGAATCCAAAGGCCTCTGGCCAGTTCTGATTGGTGGCAGGTAAACCAAGGACTGTGAGAGATAAAATATAGACAGATAAAACATTAACATGGAAGATCATGGCTAATTCAGTTACTGACAGATTAAAATGTTGAAGGAAGCTGAAATCAACCATTGGTTTAAATAGGACAGCAAGATGTATCAAGAAAGAATAACTTTAAGATGAACAAATATAAAACTGAAGGAGGTTATGTGTAATTTTTGGTATCTAGCCCACATGTTGAACCACTGGCCTTCCCCTGGTCACTGGCCTCATTCTACTGCAGCAGAAAACGTCCCAACAGACTCACTTATCTTCATCCACAGTATTCATACAGATCCATTAAAAATATACAGTATTTGGGACAGAAAAGAACCTCTCCTAAATTTATTCATGATCATCTCATGTTCCAGTTTCTTTGTTCTTTGACGTTGCTTATACTTGTTTTGCAGGGTTGCTTCAAAAGTGCAGCATCCAGCTCAGTGACAAGACTTTGCATCTACATCAGATCTGTGTTCATTTAATTGAATGAGAAAGTGGGTCCAAACTTTTGACAGGCAAAAGTGTAGAAAACTTACATCAAAGTGTAAATCCAAATAAGCAGAATCGTGGAAGACAAAATGTAAAACAGAGACATAAACCAGTGCATTGGGGTTATTTATGTGAGTGATCAAAAAGTGAGAGACTGAATCCCCCAAAAAACATATTAAAAAATTAAATTACAAGAATGAATTAAAGACTAAACAAAAAAAACAAGTAAGACTATTCGGATCTGATGTGGCTGAGTGAATAAAACACACATCATAAAGTTACAGAACTTGATGTTAGATTGTAGAAAACATTCAAACCTAAAATAAATGTCAGATTTCAGAATCAGGTTTATTTAGTCAAGTATGTTACACACACAAGGAACTAGCTCCGGTTCATGTTTGCTGATTTGGTGGCCTGAAGCTGTGATCATCTTCCTGCTCTTTTGGACTTCTTTTTTATCCTGATTTCTACAGCCTGTGTCCCAGATTGTGAGCCTTTTCTGCACTTAGCTTCCTCTATACAAATAAAGCACATTATGAATATCATTTAAAAAGAAACTCAGTTTAGAGAAATGAGACTTACAGAAATCTTTGGAGGCACTCCGGGTCCCAGACTTGCTCTGGCGCAGGGAGAAGCGGCCCTTTCTGCTCAGGAAACGCCTCATCCTTGCCCGGCTTGCCGCAGGGCACGTTCCAGCCAGCCTTTCTTCACCCCCAGCCTGGGGGTCCACGCAGCCAAAGAGTGCCCTCTGGACACTCCAGTGCTGCTCCTCACCTGAACTAGCTCACTGCCTTCAAGTCTCCACCCACATGAACAAATCAAACACGCTTAGAGGCTCACATCTGTGTGCTACAAGAGCCTGATCTTCTCCTGCTCTCAGTCAGAGAACCAGCAGCGAGGTGCAGGGCTGACGGAGGTCAGAGGAGAGCATCTGAGAGTCAGGCTCTCCATCCTGGGCAGCGCTGGCCGGCCTCAGCCTCTGTCCAAACCCTATAGCAGAGCAGTAAGCATGAAACTGGGACAAACTCACTCGGTTCTGAAATGGTTCATTGCAAGAGAAGGTGCTGCGAAGCCCCATTTTTCTATAAATACCTTCCCCTCTCACTCCCACCCTCTCTCACCGTCTCCCTCTGTTGCTCATGTGGATAAAGCCCTCTCAGAGGGCTGAGGAGTGACCCAGAAAACGTGCACTGCATCACGCAGGGACAATTCTGATTATAGCGTCTGTGTCGGCCTCGGTGTCGGAGAACCAGCCTGGAGATGATGGGCTCAAGGTTACACACACACACACAAGATGCAACAACCAGGCCAGAGAGCTGCAGTGCACTTAGAGGAGGAACACAAACATCTCAACAATAACCTGGTTTTTATTTGCATTAAAAAGTGTAAACGTAATGAGTTTTTATCTCACTGAAGGATCAGTGATGTACTGCAACCTGCAGGTGCATGTAGCATAAAACAAAAAACCAACTGTGTAAGAAAAATAGGATTTATTTCATGTAAACTGAGGTGGGGTAACACACTTTCACATCTCAGGAGTGGTGTATTGGTCTGGTTGAAGGATGCACTAACAGCTCAGAAGGGGAACACTGTATCACTGTGGCCTTGAACAAGCAGGCGCCGCGTTTCAGCCTTTAAAGGGCACTGCTCTTCAAATTAGAGATAAAAAGTTTAAAAACGTGACTGAGACTGACAACGAAGAGCAGAAATGGAGAAACAATAATATTATGTAATCCGAGGCAGTAGAAAAATACTGAATACTTTTTTGTTTGTCTGAATTTAAGACAAAAATTGCGAACAATTAGGACAAAAAGGGACTGCGTTTGTATCATATGCATGTGCTCTTTAAGGATTTACAAAATGAACTATTTTCAAGTGTAATAGTTTACAGATTAGCCAACACGTAGTAACTAACCCACATTTACATTCAGCATTTCAATCACATAATAGTTTTTTTTAAATCCAAACTTGAAGCTCATAAAAAACGTCTGAAAGCCAAAACAGTTCAGTGTTATTGTCCTCTGTGATCACACAACCACAGTCTGAATCTCCACCTCGTCTGGGGAAGTCATGACATATTCCTCTTGCTGCTGCACCATCTCCATCCCTTCATTTGCTGCTTCCTCTGTGGAAACCATGGTAACGGTTCCCTCAGTCTCTTCAGCGGTACCCGTTGTGGCCAGCAGCGTGCCGTCACTGATGGCAGAGGCTAGCGTCATGGCCACCTGCTCCGTCAAGCTCTCTGGCGTGGCGATGGTGATTGTGTCGCCACAGTCGGAGACGGATGCGCCTTCCTCGTTCACCTCCATGTTTCGCACAATGATCCGGTGGCTGCCTGAGCCGTGTGACTGGCTGACGATCTGCTGCACAACTTTCATGATCTGATTTCCCACCTTGGAAGAAGTTTAATATAAACATTAGAGGCGGACTTGAAGAATAAGATTTTAGTGAATAATTTTAAGGCTTTTGTTGCAACAGGAAGTAAACTGACTTCATTCGTGCCGTCCTGAATCAGCGTGACTTCTCCCTGCATTTCCTCCTCAGGTTGAGTCTGGAGGACAAAAGAAAAGCAAAGTTAAAAACCAAAAAAAAAAACTTTCTGTAAATCTCTTCAAACCAGGTAGTTTTCGGCATAAAAGCTGATGAAATGTCCAAATTAACAACAGAATCTTATTTTTAACTTCAGCAACATAAAGGTCAGTAACGCTACATTAACAACTTTTCCTATTTTTAAATAACATAATTTGTGAGTCCTGTTTAATTTCATTTTGACATTTAATTGCCTCTTTTTTAAAAAACAATTTGTTTTTCTATCATTTATTTCAAGAGATATTTGAGTCATTTTTAAAATATATTATGTAAAAGTTCTGAATAATTAATATCTTCCTCATCATCTTCAGTTTGGAAAACACGAGTTTATGTCATCATCATCATCATCACTTTATTTATATAGCGCTTTAAAAACACAGCCATACAGCTGACCAAAGTGCTGAACAGTCATACAATAACAAACTAACAAAATTTAAAACATTATGAAATAAGACAGGCAAAAATTTAAAACAATCAGGTCAAACAATACAGATGTGATAACAGCTGATCTAAACAAAGCTAAAACCAAAGCTGTCTTCCACCAATGTGGTCCACATTGACCCACTTCCAATGTAGACTACTGCCATCTTAAAACTCTAATCTCCTATGGTGAGATGGTTTTATACTACAAGAGGCGTGTCTTAGAGACGATGCCAGTGACGTAGGCATGTACCGCTTTCAGACAATAACAAAATTCAAATGCAGTAGCCACCTTTCAACCCTAAGAGGGCAGCACTAAGACCAAAAAGTGTCAAATTTAACAAGTTTACATGAAAATGTCAAACAATGACCAGAAACTGAAAGGTTGCATTAAAGACCCACTAATACAGTTTATAAGCAGAAAAAAGCAGTTTTGAGGTTGAGTTGCTCTTTAATTAACATTTCCAGTTCCTTGGCTGAAGGAATGCTGCTACGCTACTACGATGGGTGGGATGTAAACAGTGCGCGTAAGCAGGCAGCCGCGGTCACATAAGTCTGTTCCAGTGACATGGTGGTGCCTTGACATTGAGAGACACCCCTAATTTACGCAGTGGTTCCTGAGAATGTTACTAGACCAACATCAGTTTAGTGCTACATTATTTTAGCAAAAACACTAAGGGGCTAGAAACACAGGAGGCGACCAACGACAGTGATCAGCGAAACTCATGGCAGCCGCTTTGAAAACGTGACACCCGGGAGGCGGCATGTGACAGCGACCAGTGACACAAGCCAGCGACGTGCTCCGTTCCAGGGCAAATAGCAAGTCTTCTGTGGTTTTGATTGGCTGACAGATTGGAGGGAATTTTTGGGTATGAAAGCAGTTCAGGGGTGAAAAAAAGCTAAATATGAAATGTCACAAGATTTTGCTGGAGTAAAGTGAAATATTACTTCTGACTTTGTTATACAAGAGACGAAAAAGATGTAAATTGGTTCAATTCAATTCAAATTTTCCTCCATGTTTTCCTGGAGATGACCGAGCAGCATCCTGTCAGCTCATTGGTCAGTCAATGAACCTTCTGCTGATTGGTCCTCGTCTGAATGACAGCGATGAAAAGTTGAAATTTTCTCAACTTTCTGGGATCGCATTGCAGGCCTGCGTGTGCATGATACATGCACGAGAATGAAATTTCACATGCATGATTCGCATTTCGCTTAGCAGGAGGGAGACTTGCAATTATCGCTTTGTCTCATTGAAAATGAATGAAGGAGAGGCGATGTCACCTCCAGTGTGTCAAGCCCCTAAGAACAAGACCCCTAGATGCACCAGATGTGCTTCATTTTACTACTGATTATAGCTACACTTGTAAATAATAATAATAGACTGATATAATGGCTAGCCGATTTATCTTGGACTTTTAGTTTTGAATCTCACTCCTGGATTGGATCCTCACAAAAAAACTTTTAAAAAACCCTGAAGAGAGGAGAATGTATGAAGGTTTAGAATAAGGCAACAATACATTTAGTTTCATCACCGGCAACATGAGTCCACTACTTTGAAAACTAAGCAGGAGTTAATGAATTTAAATAAATAACAGCAGCAGCTTTTCCGTGTAGTTCAACCTGTCTAGTGGTAATAACTAACTCCGCCCCTTATGCTCTGACCTTGATAATATACTCCTGTGTGTCTGCTACCACTGAGGAGAACTCCACCAACACAGCATGAGGATCCTCTGAAATGACAGCTGCTGTAGTGAGACCATCAACGGAGGTTTGCTCTTCTGTAATGGTGCCTTGTAGTTCACAGGGATTATCCTTCTGGCAGCCTCCTGGTGAAACAAACCACACTGAGTTAACTCGTATCACTCCACCAGATTCCTTCAGTTACATTCATCATACTGACCTTTAGCACGCATGTGTCTATTGAGAGTGCCGTGCTCAGCAAAACCTCGTCCACACTTTGAGCACTTGAAGGGCTTCTCACCGGTGTGATGGCGAATATGTCGCACCAGAGAGCCTTTCTCTCTGAAGCCTCTGTAGCAGAACTCACACACAAAAGGTTTCTCGTTGCCGTGAGTCCGCTGGTGAACTTGCAAGGCATTCTGAACGAAACAGAGACGAACGTAAAAAGATGCTGCTGCAAATTTTATATAAAAATATATATTTATCCAATTAAAACTGCTGAGTCACCTTGGTCTTGTATCCTTTGTTGCATCTGTTACAGTGATACGGTCTCTCATCTGAGTGGGCCCGCATATGTTCTCGCACATGACCAATAGTTTTATACAACTTGCCACACTCGCCACACTTATACCTCCTCTCGCTGACGTGGACTTCCATGTGTTTCTTCAGCAGGTAACCAGTTAGAAAGTCTTTGTGACATAGTGTGCACCCAAAGGGCTTATAATCTGCACAAAGATGAACACATATACTTATATATATATATATATATTCTATGGGTTGTGTTTTATACATAATAATGATGAATGTGTGTAGCAGGTGTACTGCAGTAAGAACTCCTTCATGTCGACTCACCAAGATGACCCTTGACATGAAAACGGAAGTAATTCAAGCCCTTAAATGACCGAGTACAGTGAGGACAGGTGTACAGTTTTGAGGACGCTCGCTCATCTCCGGTTTCCTGACAAAAATAAAAACATTAAATAAAAGTTTTTATGGGTCAAGAAAGACGAGTATTTTTATGCAGCAGGGTAATTTATCAATAATCTAAATGAATATTTTTCTGTCACAGATTAAAGTCAATTCTACTTTTAACATCCAACTTTTGGGGGTTTATTTCATTCTACAAATAAAATGTAAACAAATACTTTCATATCAAAGTATTACATATTTAGTCTCTGAAATGAAAACTCCAGCACGACAAAGACGAATATAATGAAGCTCTTATGTTTAAAAATAAATTTCAAATTCAGCATGTTGTGAGTGTAAATCACATGTTCAGGCCATTTGTTAGACATGAGACTGAACTGGAAATACTACAAAATAGGACTCATTTATTGTTTATGTTATGAGTTAATTTGTATAATTAAAATGTTATTTAGATAGCTCTTAACATTTTGATAGAATAAATGCTCTAAAAACAGAGAGAAAGTAAAATATTGCAGGTGGTTCCATGAAACTTAAACAAAAATGTCTGTGGGTTCAACTTGTCCTCTAAAAGTTTCCTTTAAAATGGATTTCATGGACAACATAGCAGAAAGACATCCTGTCCAACTTCAGAGTGTATTTAACAGCTTGTGTGTCTCCTTTGATGAGCCAAAGAAACCTCACAGCCATACTTTTATTATCTGGTAGCTTGAAGTTGTCTCACATTTGGCCTTTGAAAACGTTTAAAACTCAGTTTGACACTGAAGTAAATGTGGACTCGGTTTTATCTGCCATAATAATTAGTCATTATCTATACCTGCTTATTCCTGTTTAGGATCACAGAGAGTTGGTCATTAGGTGAAAGGCGGGGTCACACATGGACGGGTCACCAGTCCATCACAGGACCACATAGAACCAACCCTTCACACACACTCACACCTTCGGCCAATTTAGAGTTTCCAATTAACCTGAAAAGGTTTCGAACCCAGGACCTTCTTGCTGCAAGGCTCTGCCATAAGAGCTTAGAACAGGGGTGTCAAGCTCCAGGCCTCGAGGGCCACTATCCTGCATGTTTTAGATGTTTCCCTGCTTCAACACACCTGATTCTAATCCTCTGCATTTCAACAAGTGCTGCAGTAACCTGTTAACGACTTGTTCATTTGAATCAGGTGTGTTGAAACAGGGAAACATCTAAAACATGCAGGATAGTGGCCCTCGAGGCCTGACTTTGGGCACCCCTGGCTTAGAAGATATAGCTTGGATGTAGCTGACCTCTACCGACAATTGTGGAGAAAAACTGTTATTTCAGCTGAAATATTTAGGAAAGTTGTATAAAGTCTATGTGTCAGATACTAATATCATTGCTGATGATCATGATTCAAATTATTGATTTTGGCAACAAGTCACACCAGCCCGTCCCAACACTTATTCACAAACCTGTTCCATCTCAGCTAAATCTTCTTTAACTTGGATCTCAATGATGTTCTGATCTGCATCAGGGTGGTCTGAAACCACGTTCTCCTCCTGCTCCGTTGCCTGCGGGTCGTCCTCCACCACCGTTTCCTCCGTCCCCAGTGAAATGCCGGAGTTGATTATAGCCTGGCAGATGAGATTGTCAGCAGCTGCAGCAGCAGCAGCAAGAGCTTCTGCGTGAGACTCTTCAACCACCACCTGATCGGGCCAAAGCAATGGGTCAAAAACAACAAGGACATCCAAACAGAGGACTTCAAATATGCATCCTCACCTGCTGCTCCTGTGTTGTTCCATCCACCTCCACAGTGAAGTGAACCTGACGCAGGACCTCTTGGGAATCAGCTTCGACCACATCAACAACAGCAGTCTGAGCCTCCACCTCCATCTCCTGCTCCTCGACGACAACCTCCTGCTGGGCTGCTGCTCGATTTGCCTCAACTCCTGAGTAATTAACAGAAACATACGTCATTATCTAAAAAAGCTCTAATAAAACATCAGGTTTTACATAGTACAGTTGTGAACAATTAAAATCAAACCTTTCTGAACTCCGTCCTTGCTGACCAATATTTCTTTGTATTGAACAAATCGGATTTTCTCCGTGCAGGGAGTCAGTGCTTTCAGGTGTCTGGTGAGAGCCCCCGATTCTCTGAAAGACTGCCCACACAGAGTGCATCTATACGGCCGCTCATCTGCAAGACAACAGAGAAGCAAACGTGTAATTCTTGGACAAATACAGTGCTGCGGAATAGAATCCATCTTCTTACAGACTTCTTGTTTTTTTTTGTTTTTTTTTGCCACATCGAAATGTTTCAGCACATTGACATCAGATAAAGATAATCTGTAAATACAGTTTGTGAATGATACTTTTAATAAAGAATAAAAACCAACAATTTGTTTCGCCTACTGTGGCAGAAAAAAGCTAAATAACAAAAAGGGTGCAAATACTTTATCATGACATTGTACGTCAGACTGAGTCAAATTTAAAAACACTGTGACTTCTGCTCACTCACCAGTATGACGCCGGTTATGACGTATCAGCGATCCTTTGGTGCGAAACGAGGTCCCACATAGTTCGCACGAGAAGTTCTTCTGGTCGCTGTGAGTTTTCATGTGAGTTCTCAAGATGTTTGTCTGTGAGGAAAAGTAAAAGGAATCACTATCAGAAAAATAAGAAATAATCAAAGCTAATCTGCTTACATCTGATCTAACATATATAATTAAGGTATTGACTCACTGTTTTGAATGTCTTTTCACAAAGATGGCAAATATAACGTCCCTCTTGATTGACTTTATAAGTCAGCCTGTCACTGTCAGAATCACCAGAAGCTAATTTCTCACTTTGATCAGACAATTCAGCAACTTTAAGAGACGCCATTTTCTTCCTGTGTCCTCGACCCAGCAGCCCACAGCTTTCATCTGTGTAAAAATAAAACCGATGAAGTCATTATGTAGTACATATCGGAGCTCAGATTTATAAGCCAGACCTGCCAACCTTGTCAAAAAAAAATTGAGTACCACTTGGGTTGCGCGGCTTTTTCTTGCAGAATTTTGCGACTCCACTCATGTGATTTCCCAGTTCACTGTCAATACAACTTAAATTTTTTATTACTATACCTTTAACGAAGAAAATATAGACATTTTGCACCCAACAGAAATTTGATTTTTGTCAATGAGATTAAGAAAGACGACTATTTTAATACATGTGATGATCAATGATCAGCGCTGCTGTGCAAATTCCATGCGTGCGCTTGTGTATCGTTCACAGGCGGGCTAGCAATGCCAGCCGAGTCGAGGACCAATCAGCAGAGGTTTCATTGACAGACCGCTTGTTGCCTCCCGCGTAAGATTATCAAAGCGATAGCGATGGGTTATGGAGGTCGTTTGTCGCCTCCCGTGTGTTGAGCCCATAAGTTTACATGTAAAAGTTCACATTCACCGAAGGCTGGCCGGTCCGCTGACACACACAGACCTGCACACGCGTGTCCTCACACACACTGAGAGAATTTTACTTTTGTAAACGCCAGAACAGCAGCGAGTAGGGATCCGGAGGATGGAGAGAAGGAGCGGGCAGCAGGACACAGGACGAAGCGGGGAGGCGGGGGCGGGGGTGTTACGCTATAGGTTAGGCAGACTTTTCTGCGATGATTGGCTGAAACTTCTTCACCACGCTCCAGAATTTTAGTTAAAGAACTCAGATGTGCTCAGCTTTTAGCGTAGTTTAGAGGGACGAGTCGTACCCGCGTATTTAGATGCCAAATTGCGTACTTGCTACGCAAAATGTGTACAGGTTGGCAGGTCTGATAAGCTGAAAAAAGGATGGATAGAAGCAAATAATTCCTCTGTAAATCAATAAATGAACATGCAAAATATAATAAGTTACTGTTTAAACAAAGTTCTGAGCATTTCAGTCATCCTGAGACAAATTCATTTTCCAAGTTCAAAGTTACTTTATAAGCAGCTGGAATTAAATAGTCCTGAATCCAAAACTATGTAGTCAAAGGAAGCATCAACAGGATCATCAGGGTCGGGTCCTCCATGGGGGCTGAGGAAAAACCAGTTGTGGGTTTTGAGATAATCTCCAGCATTTAGAGGTACAATATGGAATATTTTCATAAAAAGCAATATTTCTAACAAAATAATACCTCCACATGGTATTTAGAGGGGTGTAGAATGAAAAAACAGCATTTTCTTTAGAAATAATATTTGAAGTAAAATATAATAATTGTTCTGACAGGCACGATGTTGGCATTGTGTTTACATCTACCAGCCAATAGCTGGCAGAGTAGGGGCACCATTGTGGGTGGCCAAACATGGGGAATAGTCCAGCACAGCCAGGCTGGTGCTGTGGAGTCTGCAAGTCGAGCAGCTGGAAGCCCCGGAGATATGTGGTGATTTTTGACCTTATTCGCTTGTCGTATGGGATTCCCGGCATGTAACTAGCAAGGAAAAATGTGGAAAAGTCTGTATTAGCAGCTCAAAGGCTTATACTGAGCAGCAGGTGGCTGAAGTGTGGGAAAGTCTGGGCTGTTGGTTTGGCTGGAGGACATCTAGGAGGATTGTGTGGCTGGGTGGAGAAGTGAGGCATGCAGGATGGCGTGAGGAAGACAGAGGATCTTGCAGGAAGTTTTGGTTTGCTCAAGAAGGGCTGGGGCAGATACGTAAGTTCTTTGCCATGGACTGAAATGATAACTGAGCTATAGGTAGGGGTCTTCTTTTATCAGAATCAGTGTGTAATCAGCGGGGCTGGAGAGTATGATTAGTGAGCTGAACGTGTGATATTTTTTTGTCCTTCTCCAATCGGAGATCAGAGTGGGTTTGGTGAGGAATTTTCGTGGCATAAGAGTGCATGCGGGGAGTCACGAGCCTGGCACCCCCATGCCTGGATGCTTTGTTCTGTTGTTCATATTCCACCTTTAAATATATTGCTAGAAGCATACTTTAGTCATTATTATAACAAAATATCTGTCATTATAAATGGATACAAATTTTTGTTGGTTGTTAATATTAATGTTGTTTATGTTGTCATTATGCTCATATTTGTCTTACAAGTAAAGTTTGTTACTGCCAGTGACAGTCAGGGTCAGACGTCTCCATCACCATTAACTTTGTGCGTGAAGCTGAAAATGTTTTGGAGCCGCAGTTTGAGTTTTTTAATGTGGGAAAAAAAAATTACAAAAACTCTTAAAGTCTTTGAGACTGACAGCTGCATTTTGTGTTACTATTCCACTGTATTTCACAGCAGTATTTCCATCCTAGGAGAGGAGGTGGATGTGGTGGAGGAATACAAGTACCTTGGAGTTCAGCTGGACAACAGACTAGAGTGGAAATGCAACACAGAATACATCTACAAGAAAGGTCAGAGCAGACTCTACTTCTTAAGGAAGCTGAGATCTTTTAATGTCTGCACAAAGATGTTGCAAATCTTCTATAGGTCTGTTGTGGAAAGTGCAATCAGCTTTGCAGCCATCTGCTGGGGCAGCAGCATCAGAACCAGAGACTTGAAGAGAATCAACAAACTGATCAGCAAAGCTGGATCTGTGCTGGGAGTATCTCTGGAGCTGCTGCAGCTGATTGTACAAAAAAGAATGCTGGACAAGCTGATGAAGATGATGGAGGACTCTTCTCACCCTCTGCACGACACAGTGATCAAACAACAGAGTGTGTTCAGTGAGAGGCTTCTTCAGGTCCGATGCAAGACCGAAAGATACAAAAGATCATTCCTGCCTGCAGCCATTAGCCTCCACAACAAGAACAGACCTTGATCGTTATTATTATATTATTGTCTTCATTATTGTTTTTTAATGTTGGACAAAAAAAAACTACTATAACGTTGAATTTCCCTTCTGGGATAAATAAAGTATTTTTCATTTCATTATTTCTATATTAGTTTGTTTATTTCTGACTGTATTTAAACCTGTAGATTTTAAACTGATTAATCCAGTTTTTTATAAATAACTGAGGCCTCCATCAGAGTCTGTGATGCAAGACTCAATTCTGCATTACTAAACAAAGTATTATCTTATTTGATAAACCAAATCGACTCTTTCATTACATTTGTTCTCTTGCATATGAGGTAGCAACATGAGAAAAGAGCTGAGATATTAAAATTGTTGACTCACCATCAGTGGTCCTCTCTGGTTTATCTGAGGAAGCATCTTCAGCTGTTTTCACCTCTGAGGAACAACCTCCATTGGCTTCAGTTTCCTGCAAACATTAAGACATTAATGCGTGTTCCCTTCAGTCCACGTTGCTTCAAGTGGATTCACGCAGCTAACACCAACCTTTTGGCTCGGATTCTGCCCAGTATTTTGTGTCTCCGCGCGTTTGCAACTGTGCTGCAGTTTATGCTGGATAAAAGCTTCAAGGGTGGAGAACTCAAGCTGGCAGCGTCCACATTTATGTACATCATCTACAAACACATACGAAATTTGAGTTAAAGCTAACTTTATCATACAACTGGTTGTTTGTTGTTTAATATAAACGTTATATAACATCGACGACCATTTCCACCCAAAATAAAGATACGGCGAAGCAACAAATAAGATAATGCTGGTAGTTAGCTGTTAGCCATGTTTCACCCCACAGTAGGTTAGCATGGCCCAAACGTCAGAACTAATAAAGAATCCAGACTTGTTAAATACAGTGAGAAGACTCACCTTCGTCTCCCAGTGTAGTCTGAATTGTAATGGTCTCGTTGCCGTTAGTCTCTGTTTCTGCCGTATGATTATTTTCCACATTCATGTCGTTTGAATTCTCCGTCTCTGTCGCAACGCTGCAGCGGGGAGGGAAAACATGGCGGATTTACGACCTCGTAGTCATAACAACAAAAGAGCGCGTGCACGTATGCTCTGACAGACAATAAAATCTGAAGTAAAATTAATTTAAAAAGTATTTTTATCTTAACATTATTTGTTTACAGCTTCCTAATTATTTGTTTACAGCGTCGTAAACTGGACCACGACTTTTATAATGTGTAGTTAGACGTTCTGGACACTGACACTTGTTCAAAAGCTGAAATGTTTTCCAATATAATTATATTTAATCAAACATGGAAGAATCGTCCACATACGTAATACTTAGAAATCCAAAATTACAAAATATGAAGCAGAGGTTTTAAACATCACTGAAAATTGAGTTTATTTAAATAAGATTTTTATGGACATCAAAATTCTCATGAAACATTTTGTTTTCATTTTTGGGCAGTTTACAGTAAATATTACAGCTTTCCAAGAAATACATGTTAAGTATACTGTAAAACAATCAAGACTTTAATCATACTAAATGTAACTTCTACCAGCCCAAATAAACATTCCATCTATCAAGAATGATTAATCACATTTAACATTTTAGAAATCTCAAATCTTATACTTCTTGTGATACATTAGCCTCACTTTTCCCATTCATCCGCAAGTACACTGCTCCAATTGAAAATAAACTTTGTGGACATCTGTCTTTCTTTTTGCATTACAAACGTGATGTCGTGATGCTTCCAATGACATTAAAGGATTTTTCAGTGTTTTAAATAAGGAAGAACATAACACAACATCTGCTGAGGAGACCTTGAAATAAATAAATCAACAGATGGATGGATGGATGGATGGATGGATGGATGGATGGATGGATGGATGGA
>SSNP01000216.1:82844-111018 GCA_006937955.1 Pachypanchax playfairii | reverse complement strand
TGGATGGATGGATGGATGGATGGATGGATGGATGGATGGATGGATGGATGAATGATGCTGGTCAGAAAAGACGGATATAAAAAAAGCCTGTGTAAAGAGCAGAATGATGCAGACCCTCACAGAACATAGTCATATGAGAAATCAAACAGTATTTGAACAGAAATCATTGCAAAAACATAGTATCTCCTCCCAGCAAACAATAGCATTGAAAATAGCACCAGAAATCTGACAGAACAATCCTAACATTTTTTAAATACTTTAAGGGATCTAACAAGAATCTGCTCATCTTCTTTTATAGACAGCATTAGTGTGAGTTTGCCAAACACAGTTTTTTTGCTGATAGAGACGTCGTTTTAAATACGTTTCATTGAAATTCAAAACAGCTGTCTTAATAGGTTTTTACTGATGTCTAAAAAAGAAATTAGACACTGAAGTTCCGTTTGATTTTCTGTCACAAGAACGGACACATTTCACGACACAAGAGTAAACAACAACTTTACGGCAGTAAACATGGCGTCTCACTTCAGTGGTGTCCTACAGCTAACAGATCTCGACGATTTTATCACTCCTTCTCAGGTGGGTGTATGAAACAACTGTAAAATGTTTTTACTCCAGGATAAGAACAGCCGAAAATTAAATAATTCGCGCGTAACTTTCAAGATATACGTGACAGAAAAATCCAGGCGAAGTTCCTGGTAAAATGAGATAAACATCGTTCTTGACTCAAGCTCGCTACAAATCGATGTTTACTTGTTTATTAGTAACAAGTTGTTAATTCATGCTGTTAGAAAAAACAGCCTGTACGGTTATTTTTGCTCGTAACAGCGATGACGTAATTCCGTTGAAATAATTCAGTTCGCAATTCAGTTCGGTTTATCTGATTCTGATAAAATAACTGGATCAATAAAGTAACAGTAAGAGATGTTTTGTTTTTAAAAATAAGAATGCCACATAGCTAAGGCATTTAGAGAGTTTGAAGAAATATGCAGCTCACAGTAAAACACAGAGATATTTAGTTTTATTCCTTAATTATTTAAATGTTTTCCAGGAATGTGTTAAACCAGTCAAAGTAGAGAAGAAAAAAGGTAAATATGTGGCCAAGATACAGATAGAAGACGATGGCAGCTATGTACAAGTCAATCAGGTGGGTATCAATCTGTTTGTTAAATATTGAATATTTGTTACACCAGTTTAAATAAATCCATTGTGTTTTTTGAAGGATGGTGGGAAACAAAAGTTAGAAAGAGCAAAAATCACTCTGAACGACTGCTTGGCCTGCAGCGGCTGCATCACCTCAGCTGAGAGCGTCCTCATCACGCAGCAGAGTCATGAGGAGCTTTTAAAAGTCCTGCGCAACAATAAGGTTGGAACATGTTTCTGTGTTTCCAGTTTTTGTTCTGAAGCATTTATAGTGTGAGTCCTAATTTAAATATCCACTTTTCGGGGTTCCTGTTTAGACTAATGAGACAGAAAAGAAGATCGTAGTTGTGTCGGTGTCGCCGCAGTCCAGAGCCTCCCTCGCTGCACACTATGACCTCAGCAGCAGCGAGGCAGGCAGGAGGCTCACAGCTTTCTTTAAAGGCCTGGGTATGTGCTTTTTCTTCTTTGAAATCGTGCAACTTTCGTCTGTAAAGATGAACACTGAAAATCATTGTTTCAGGAGTCCATCATGTGTTTGACACCACCTTTAGTCGGACCTTCAGTCTGCTGGAGAGTCAGAGGGAGTTTGTGGAGCGTTTCCGTCGGAGGGAGCAGGACAGCAAGGCCCTGCCTATGCTGACATCAGCCTGTCCAGGTAACCGACAAAATAAAAGGACACAATGTTGTAGCTCATGTCATCTTCAGTTCTCTTGATGCAGCACGTTGAGAGACGATTAGACCATGATTTGCTGTGTTTGTGTTTAGGTTGGATCTGCTATGCTGAGAAGACACATGGAGACTACATCCTTCCATATATTAGCACCACTCGCTCCCCGCAGCAGGTCATGGGTTCTCTGGTTAAAGGCTACTTTGCAGAACAGCAGGTGTGGATTTATTTTAGATATAAACAGCTGTGTTTTTATCATTAAAGAGCTGCATAGTGGTACGTTGTATGTTTTTAGGGCTTGAGTCCACAGCAGATCTACCATGTGGCAGTGATGCCTTGCTTTGATAAGAAACTTGAGGCCTCTCGCTCTGACTTCTACATGAGTGAATCAGAGACCAGAGAAGTGGATTGTGTGATCACCTCAGGTACAGCAGCTGCCTACACATCACCCTTTGAGAACATGAATATACGTCTTTTTTGCTCTTCTCAGATTTTCTTCTTACTGCAGGAGAAGTTCAGAAGATGCTGGAGGAGCAAAATGCATCTCTTGCTGATGTTGAGCCTGCAGCGTTGGACACAATGTAAGATTTGTTGCTTTATTGTGGACAAACTTCTCGCCTTGTGCGGCTTTAAATGATTGTGTATTTGATGCAGGTTCAGCAGTGTGTGTGAGGGTGAGTTCCTAAGCCATGCTGGGAGTGGCTCTGGGGGTTACCTCCATCATGTGTTTACTTTTGCTGCGAAACAGCTGTTTGGAGAGGAAGTGAAAGAGCTCACCTACAAAACCATCAGGTGGGTGTGGCTTCATAAGCATCACAAAGAGCCATTAGGTGATTGAATCAGTAAAGAATGTGAACAGGTTCAATACATTCCGAGCAGTTTTATGTCATTGACTGTGGGGGGGGGGTACAGGGATACATCTGTAATCAAAAGCATGACTGAGTTCACCTGTTTATTTACGATGCAGGAATAAAGACTTCCAGGAGGTAAGACTGGAGAAAGATGGCGTCGTCCTCTTGTGTTTCGCCTCGACCTACGGTTTCCGCAACATTCAGAATCTTGTGCAGAAACTCAAGAGGGGAAAATCTCCGTACCACTTTGTGGAAGTTATGGCCTGTCCATCAGGTAACAGGAATGATGCAGACTCGTAGGGTCACATGTTATGATTTTTAAAATTATGTCATATATGGTCTTAAAATTATTTCAAGATGTTGCACTTGAACTTGTTGTCAATGACTCTCAACTAGCTTGATATCTGTAATACTGACAGAGTTACAGCCATTTGTGTTTGTTTTATTTTTATTTATTTATTTATTTATCAGGGACATTGCAAATCAACATAGTTACAAATCAAGTTGCAGCTGATGTGATGCAAATAGAGTATATAGCTAATGCTAATTCTCAACTCCTGTCCCTGGTTGGGCCTTTCTACTCTACCTTAAAATTGTACATTTGCTAAGGTTGATTGGCTATGCACGCAACGATGGTATTTTTAATCAGGTGATAAGACACACACACACACACACACACACACACACACACACACACACACATATATATATCCGCCTGTGCTAAAACTGATGCACACGTCGTCAGTGTGATATTGTCAAAATGATATCGTAACTATTAATTTAATATGTAGGGAAATATAACAATGATGTTAAAACAATGAAAATGTGGATTTATTGATATAATTTTTAAGGATGTGATTAATTTTCAAACATTAGAAGAATTACTAAAATATACAAATTGAAATAAACACTGTGACTGTTGTTTTGATAAGTGGCTGTTATTTCCCACTGGCACCTGCTAGTAACGTGCAGCTAACATGGTGGTGTTAATGCACAAAGTCGTTTTCTAATCACCGTGGTGCTTTTTCAGGCATTTTCCTTTTCTTTTTGTTTGCACAGCCTCCTCCAAAAGAAAATAATCCCACTTCTCTGCTGTTTTAGTTTTATTTATTTTGAAAGGTTATAAACTAAAAACTGCAACAGTGGGCGAGCCACGCCTTTACAGTCAGATTTCTTCACTGATCCACCAGAAAGAACATATCTTTTATGAATTTATGTATTCTTTTATGAAGAAAAAAACCCAAAACACTTCTTGCTCGTCATCCTACAGGTTGTCTGAACGGAGGAGGACAGGTGAAACCCTCCGCAGGTCAGAACCAAAAGGAGCTCCTGCAGAAAGTTGAGGAGCTCTACGTGGCGGATCGTTCCTCGTTGCCTGAAAGTGACTCTCGTGTTGCAGATCTGTATCACACCTGGCTGAACAGTTTGGGAGAAGAGAAGGTCAAAGAGCTGCTGCACACACGGTATCACACTGTGGAGAAAATGACCAACGGGCTCACCATGAAGTGGTGATTAATGTCTCAGCTCACATGGGTGACCCTGTTTTAACCTGTGTGGACGTTTGTCTCTTCAGAGATGAAGAATAATGTGTCACAACTTTGTTATAACATTCTTTTAAATAATTTTTCATCTGCGTGCCTGAAAAAAACAGATTCACTACCTGATGTCATTATAATTAATGAATAATTCTTGTTTTGTGTGACATCTCGGTAAATGCTTCAGAAATCCTTCCTTTTTATTTAATATTCACTCAGGTCTTTAAATGATGACAAATAAAGACACTATTTAATTACAGCTAAGTGTGCTTTCAGAAACATAAAGAGCATGTCTGGTTTTTGGATTCAGATGGATCTTTATTGGATCTTTTCTGTTAGCAGCAATTTACATTCAGACTAATTCATCCTCCAGTTTTTATTTTTTTCTACCTTTTTGATCTAGTTTATAATATATTAAATACCTTTCTTAAAATATGCAAAATAAAATTCATTCAAATAAAAATATACCTTAGCTGTACATGGAGAGAAATCAGCTGTGAAAATGTTAAGTACTGAAAAACAAAAAATGGTTTGTCCATTCTGACGTCACACAACAACTAAATGGAAAAAACATTATTATAAAGAGTTAAAGGCAGAATATGCAGAATTTTTACTATTATGATTTTTAAAAATAAATATTATAATTGGCAAGCTAAACAACATGTTGTTTGCCATAATTCCATGTGTGATTTTTTATTTTTATTTTAAAAAGTTATTGATCTATTTAATTTTTTTAATGGTTTGGCAAACTTGTACCTTTTTCCACCACTAGCGTGAGTATAAGCCAGTTTTTGGCTGAGCTCCTGATCTGCTGCTCAAGAAGAAGCCACTTTAAAGTGAGCGGTATCATGGCTTGAGTTAGCTTCTGCTGAAATAAAGAAAGACGCTACGAGTCCCAGAAGTGTAGTGATAAAGAGGCAAAACCAGAGTAAATATTGGCGTCGCATTCTCGCGCTGCAGACGGCTTTGTGATAATATTCTGAACGCTGCTGCTCTGTGTAACGGAGTCAGTAATAATACTCGTTTCTGCCACCTTGTGGTGGTTAGTGGAAGTGATGTGGTTGGGATTTGGCTCATTACTGTCACCTGGTGTTGGAAATAAAAACTATTATTTTCTACATATTATGCCTTTAAAGGTCTTACAAAAGAAAAGATTGTGGCCCCATGATAGACTAGGGTCACATCCAGGTGTGACCCCGCCTCTCACCCACTGACTGCTGGCGATAGACATCAGCTCCCTGTGACCCTGAACAGGAACCAACAGGTAAAGAACATGAGAGACTGACTGATGACAAAAGAAAACCTCATTCAACATAGTGAGATTAATCCCTCCAAAATAACAATAACACAAAGTTCACAAACCAGTTTAATCCTGTACTTTCACTGATTAGCAGATGTTACTATAATAAATGTGTTAAGAGACGCAGCAGCACTAAAATAAATTTACTTTGTTTAAAGTCCCAGTGACATTAAACTGATGGGGTAATTCTTCATGTGTTACAACTTCTTAGTGACCTAAAATTGGATTTCATGGTCTGAGAAGTCCCCACTCCAGAGCCAGCATCACGTGAGGAGGTGGTCTCTCCTTGGGCTTCTTAAATTTATCCATCTCCTTCCTCAGGACGTCCAACACCTCCACAGGATTCGTTCTGTCGGTGAACTTCTGCACTGCTTCCTCTCTGCAGTAAAAAATATTGACTGAGCTTTTCATTTTTTCTACATGCTGAATATAAACATCAAAACCTACGAAAGACGAAGAAACGGGTTGTATTCAAATTCATCTTTTAAGGTGGACGGCACCGTGGGCTTGTCATCTTCATCTCTGGCCTGAAAAGACAAGAAACAGTAAACAACATGTTCACTAAATGATTAATAAGAGAGTGAAAACAAAAACAGGGATTTTTTGATCCTGAAGACTGAAATATTTGTTAAACTATAAAATATTAAATCTGGAAGCACGTGGAGAACGTAGACTTCCTCCAAGCAGCTCATTCTCTCATTACGGGATCTTTAAATCATGAAACCTTCTTACATCCACATCTGGTTCACCCATCTGGTTACCTGATTGGCCCAAACTATCCTGAAAGTTTCATCCATACCTGTTCCACATCCAGGGTTCATAACATTTCAAGATTTTTGTTAAACAAATGAATCAATACATAAACTAATGTCAGTAAAACACAAAACCTCCTTGGCAGAAGGTAACAATTACTCTCAAGGATTCATTTAGGATAAAAAAATATCAGATTCAGAGGATTATACTGTATTTTTTTATCATAAGAATAAAGTAAATTCGTGTAGTTCTTTTTTATTAGTACAATTTTTCTTCTAGACACTTAACCAACCAAACTCCATCTTATATTAAAGATCTTTTTGTTCCAGATGTTCCTAACAGAGCACTTCACTGTCAGGCTGCAGGTCTGCTTGTGATTCCTAGAGTTTCTTATGGAGCTTTTCCACTGGTATCTATTCAGCCCCGCCCGTCTCTCCCTGACGTAGACCAACACGACACGGCTCGTATCGGGTTGTGTTTCCATTGTGTTCATAGAATTGAGGGCGAGGGCGGGGTTTTGTTCCATTTTCACTCCAGTTGTTGTGGTCTTTCACAGCACGGTAGTCTGCTTTCATCTTCTTCAGCTTGTATCGACTCTGCTTCGAAGTCCACTTAATTAAAGTCATGAGCGACCACGGAGTCCGAGAGCTCTTTAAAAACATTTTTGGTTTGCGTCGCTCCGTTCAACCCTCCCTGTATCGTTTTTAATTGTAACACAAGCAGCAACAACAAACGTTTAGCTGTTTCACTATTTAACTTCTGGATCTTTTCGCCACACCAGAGGCCAGCAGTGAAGATGTTCGTTCTAGTGTTAGCCAATCACTGCAGAACGGTTTGCCGAAGCCTGACTCCGCCCCGTTTAATAGTGAAAGTAAGAACATTTCCACATGCACAATGTGAAGGAAACTCTGTGAAACAGCTGTGTAGCCGTAAGAAAACCACTGATCAGTGAGACTAACAGACAAAAGGTTTTCAATTTGCTAGGAAGAATAAAGATTGCACTCTGGAGCAATGGAAGGAGGTCATGTGGTCTGATGAGTCCAGACTGACCCTGTTCCAGAGGGATGGGTACATCAAGGTAGAGTACGTGACCTTTTTTTTAAGCCAGGCAGTGTATGTTGTTAGGATTTAGGTATTTTGCTTGTGATACCAGTAAATGTAAATATTCTTTCAGCAGGTTTTCGTGGATCGCTCACTCACCCGGGCCCAGCTCAGCATCTCTTTAGCCTTTACGTTCTCTGGTTCTACCAGCACGGCAAACTTCAGGTTCTTGATGGTGCACTCGTGTCCACAGAACACCTTCTACAGAAAAGAGACTCATTTTAAATATCTGCAGCACATATTACTACAGCTTTAGTCTCATGGGCTTCACCTTTATATTAAATACATCAAATATGAGTCAGAAGATTTTGTTTTATCTGAATTGTTTATGGGATTATAATAGGCAAATAATTATAAAATGTTCCTATAACTGGTTTTGTTACATGCAGTATGTAATTCATCCATCAGAAGCCAGAAGTTGCATGTTGGATTTGTTCAGTAACAGAAAATACGTAATAAGAGGAAGCAAAAAAAAAAGAGGCGCCCCCTAGTGACTGGCTGCAGTATATGTTTTAAACTCTCCCCTCCACGTAAACAAATGGAGCATTTTCCTAACTAAAAAATAAAAAATTGTTCTAATTATTTGTTTGGTGCTTAAACAACACTGTGTGCAGGTGAGTGGGCGGGACTTTTAGTCCCACATCTCTAGTACAAAAAATACAACATGGCAGCGTCATGGCTTCACTTTTGCTCAACGGATGCAGGCAGAGACAAATCCTCGATTTTTATAATGTTAATCAATCTGATGCAGCAGATTTTAAAGAAATTAACTAATCCTGTTAAAGGTTGATTAAATGGGACACATTTGGAGTCACGGGGTTAAGACAGAAGATGTATGGCTTGTGTGATTTTCACCCAACTAACCGTCTCCTCAGGAAGGGACGCGAGCACCTGGGTTAGGTTATGGTACATCTGTTTTGCTGTACCCTCAAAAAAGCGCCCACATCCACCAATGAACAGCGTATCCCCTAGCAACCAAAAGAAAAGCAATGAGGGGGTGGTCTCTTCTGACCACTACATATAATTACACACTTGTAGCCACTAAAAGGTGAATTATTTATTGATGCCACAGGATTTTGTTAGTATTTCAGCCACTGAGTTTAGTGAAATCAGTTCTGTGTTTACAGACCTGTAAACACTGCAGGTGCGTCCGTGCACTCGTCCTCCCAAACGAAATAGCACATGTCACCAGCTGTGTGGCAGGGAGTGGACAGGCACCTCACATTGATAGACTTAAACTGCAAATAAAGAAAAAAACAACAACACAATAATATGCACTTTTAAAATGAGCGATGAGTATCATTATAAAAAAATTGAAATCCTTGTGGCACTCGGTTACTTTCAGTTCCTGACAGTCCGTGATTTTATCCGTCAGCCCCTGGATTCGATCATCTGCCCCGTACACTTTCAGTCCAGGAACTTTCTGTAGCAGAGCCTCGTTCCCACGAGCGTGATCCCTGTAAGACATGTCAGCTAAAGAGAGAGCGAGCACTCGGGGTTTTACTGTCAGACATCAGCTGCAGACATCAGTCTTACCAGTGATGGTGTGTTGTGAGAACAGCAATAAGAGTCAAACCTTCTCGTTTGACTATGTCTAACAGCTGTAAACAAAAACAACAACCGGGAAAATGTCACTGATAAATAATCACAATTACTCAGCGCTTTCCATTTCACAGTTCCATATACTTCCAAACTCTAATTTGTAATTTTCCAAGTCAATAATTAGTCAATTTTTTATTCTAACTGTCCAAAAACAACAGATAAAAGGAAAAACACTTTATTATCAGTTCAAATGTGATATGAGGAGATGCATCTATGGGTTCTAAATCATTCTGTGGATGAACATAAATAAAACAGATGGTGCTCATCTTTTATTGTGAAAAGTAATTTGGTTATCCGAGTAATTTATTTCAATAGTGTTTTTGGAAAATTAGATGTTTCGTTTCTGTGAAAAGGATTTTTAAAAACTTCTGTAACTTTAAAAAAGCATATTTATTGTTGTTCCTAAATTTTTCAGGTGAAAACCCTGACATGCTGTTAACTTGCTGTTACGTCACTTCAACGAGTTAATATAATTTGTGATTGGCGTAATAACAGTGACAAAAGGGTATAAATCAACGTCTCTGACCCGGTGAGGGACAGCTGGATCCACAGCTATGGCCTGTTTGCTCTGCTCCTCGATCACCAGGTACATGTAGTTGTCTTCCAGGATGGAGATCACCTTCACCTTCATGGCATCGACTCACGCATGCGCACTTCGATACTTGACGCTGCAGGGTAACAGTTGATCAGTAAACCTTACTGAACGTATTCACACTATCGTTTAAACCAGTTTGCACACAAAACACTTTCAAGATAAATAATAACAGTTAGCTTCGGAAAAGCAAGATATTCGTTTTAAACCTTAAAACCGCTGCGGTGTGTTTAAGTTTCGGTATCGCTGCCTTGAAAATTAAAAGATTTACACAAATAGGCTTTGAAATCACAATTGAATGTTACGTTAACGATTTTCAGTCGGGGTATTTTTTGCACGGCTGTAATTTTCTGTCTTAAAGTTCACGTAAAGACATTTGTTCAAAGAAGGAAGTTATCGCGACAACATCAAGCGTCGAGTCTCACGGCTCAGGCATTTTAATCGAACTGGAAACATTCAACTCTTGCCAGAGCAACACATTCATTATCCACATTACTTGGAGGCAACTATTATATTTGACTTACGGAAGTCTTTCAGTTTTCATCTGGTTCCTGGACATTCTTCAACTGCACATTTTAACTTCTGATGTACAACAATGGAAACACCATTCACCATCAAATGCACCCGGGGAGTGAACAGGAGAGACTAGGGACCCTGTGTCCACTTGGAATACATCAAATCAGTCACTCGAAGTGTACCATCATTTGTGCATAAAATTTTGGGGTACCTTGGTGATGAAATTCATTATAAAAACACGCCCCTATTTAAACCACATTTAATAAGCGCTCAAATAATCAAAAACTAGTCTTTTGACAGGATACTGTGTAAACTCTGACATATTACAAATTATTACTTCAGTTTTAGTTTTCTGTTATAATCAAGTTTATTAAAGTATATTTACACATTTATACTTGTGCATTGTGCTAATAAAGATTTGCAATGCTCATTAATTAAAGATTTTGAGCTCTTGGCTCAGAAGTTGAGGGATACACACACACGTTTGTTTTGCTATCCTTATGGGGACCGTCCATTGACTTCCATTGATTTTAGTAACTAGATTTATACCTAACCCAAACCCTTTTCCTAACCTTAACCATTACTGATCTATAACTAACCCTAAGACTAACTAAAACTCTATTCACACCATACCTATAAACCTAACCCCTAACCCTAAAAAGGGGAGTCCCCCTCATGGGGACCAGGCTTCGGTCCCCACAAGAACCCTCGGACCCCAGAAAGATAGTAAAAGTCAGGAAACTGGTCCTCAGGAGGTCAGAAAAACAAGCCCACACCCACACACACACTGAGGGCAGTTACATTAGGAGAAAACTCCTTTCACACACGCTACTGAAAAACACACAAGCAGGAATATTTTAGAAAATATTGCTTCATGTTTGTGTTACATATATCAACAACAGCCTGTGCATTAGCCACAGATTTAATATAACTTTCATTTTGAGTTTTGTTCAGTTACACAAATAGAAGAACTATCTGTCTATCTAGTCACTTGATATTAGTCTCTAACATACTGAAGCATCTTTTAAAAACAATGTTATTCACCATCAGGTGAAACAAGGCAAGTCCACAAGACAGAGAACCTGTTTCCACTTGAGATACTTCAAATCGATTGGTGATTTTTGGGTAAAATAATCCTCATCATCCCCTACAGACTTCCATATTAAAGTGAAACTTTCAACAGTTTGAGTAATATTGCAGCAGCAGTCCCATTCTAACACAAACCAAGTGTTTGATACATTCAAAGTTTCTCCAAGAACTCTTTAATTAAGAAATTACAGCAGATTAATTCAACTAAATATATTTTTCAATTGTATATTTAATATTCAAAATTTCAGTTTAAATGGGAATATTTACATCTAATCACAAGATGGTAAATATCACATACAAATACAATTTTGCATAAAGACAGTGTGTGTGGACAGGGAAGTCTGGATGTCCCTGCTCAGACCGCCGTGACCCGACCCGGATAAAGCAGAAGGATAAAATAGACATTTTCTGCAACTTTCTTCCAACAGAAGTGTTTTATTGCTTATTTTAAATAACTTCATGCTGTATTTTAAGATTGTTATGAGCATAAAAGCCTTTTGCTAGAACAAGTAATGCTGAAACATCACTAACTTGTCATGAAGCTAAAAATGCAAAGGCTTTTAAACTGTATTTTACTCCAATACAGGCTTTGAGCAAAGATGGAAGTAAATGATGTTAAAAGTAAAGAACAGGAACATCTTTAAAGAATGAGATTAATTATTCACAGAACTCAAACATTCACCTGTCATTTGCTCTTTTAGTGGCTCTCCATCTTGTCAATGTTTCAGTTTCGAACACCAAATAAAAATTTAATATATAATCACAATATACTAAATAGACTTTTAAACATTAACAAAATAAAATATGTTTTTTTTCCTTAAAGCATTCAACACGTGGCCCCTGTATTCCTTAAAACATTCACATCTACTATATCAGCAGAATAAATCAAACAACAGAACGATCATACTGATTAGAGCTTTACCACAGACAATGTAGTGAATCTTTCTTTTAACATAAGTTATGTTTCAGTATATCATGGACGATCTTCAGTTAAAAAATGTGAATTATATTGGACTTCACTCCTTAGGAACTCGGAAACCATCTTTTTCTTTCCGGAGGCTTCTCATGGTTTCAACTGGGTCTGTCTGCTTCACGTGGTCTTGAACAGATTTTTCTCTAAATTAGACATGAAAAAGAAGCAGGAGTGAGTCAAACAGAACTTTATTATTTATAAAACTTCAGCTCAGCTGTACGTACTTTACTCTCATGAAGGGATTAAATGTAAACTCATCTGCCAGTGTGGACGGGATAGTCGGCTCTCCACTGCTGCACTTCTCCTGCAGAAAAAGAATAAAACACAGAACCGTGAACATGTAGTCAGATTTTTGATCATGTGACTGCAGCACTGATACATCAATAGAATACCTTGGCCCACGCCAGCTTCTTCTGAATGACTTCATTGTTTGGTTCAACATGGCGTGCAAACTTCAGATTGCTGACCGTGTACTCATGACCGCAGTAAACACGCTTAAAAAACACAGATAACCAGTTACTTCACTTACAACAGTGTATAACAGAGAGGAATTAAATTATTACCAAAGATGGACAACATGCCTCAGTCTAGTATCTAATGTAATGTTTGTAAATACAAAGATTATTATTGACAGTCATGTGATCATAGGTGGGGATTTAATTTCATCTTCAGCACCTGCTCAGGTGACATTTGCAACAGGAGAGTGGGTGAGCGGGTTGAAGTATTTTTGTTGAACGCCACTTTTGATTGCTGTGATAATTTTTTGTTTGGTTATTTTTTGAGCAATTTATATTGAATTAATCTGCTTTGCTTTAATAAAGTCATGGAAATGTTTTTGAGAATCTCAGCGAATACTAACACTAACCCATATTGTGTTTTTGGAGCCAGAGTCTGAGCACTAGAGGGGCGGAGCTTTAAGTTTCACCTACTCACCTGCACATAATCATGGTGTTTTTATTGGAACTAAATAACTAGATACAACTAAACATATTAGAAGCATTCATATTTGAACATGCAGCACTAAGTAAGAACTACATGAATCAACTGAAGTCAACACATTAATCAGTGTATCAGAAAATGTTCCATCATTTGGGGGTGGGACTTAAAGGTGATATACCTGATTTCAAATTGCCTAGCTTAGAATGTCAACAAATGTAAACAAAGTCACAGAATTCTCGCCCCTCCCATTGGGTAGAATTCCTAAGCCACGCCCCCCCAGGTTTGGAAACACGCGTAGCCCCAGAAGACGATCGAGTGCAAGACACTGGTCCGCAGTTCATTCAAGTACCGTAACATGGCGGAATCACCGGTAAGTGAAAACAATATAGCAACGAACAACTGACATTAATTGTTACTTTGTCCTGAACCTGACACGGAACCAGCCGGCGGCTGTTTCTCCTGCTGTGATATGGTAGAGCGGCGAACACTCCCAGCAGTGGTGTGCTGCGGTTTTTAGGAGCACAGAAGCCAAATAAATGCGGAAGTCCCTATGGCTGGAGAGACTGTCCAATCATTCCTTTTGGACCAAACCATTTGATTGGTTGATGTTCTTAGACAAATACGGGAGAACCACTTAATTTTTTTCCCCCGTTTTTTTTTAATCTTGACAACATATTTTTATCCATGCTGTGTTAAAACATTTTTAATGGGCATGAAAAAAAACATGTTAAGCTAATTTGTTATGCAAATTAACTATAGCAGATTTAAAACGCCACTAGGAGGCGCTCTTTTTGTTTCAGGATTAATTCTGTCCACTTTGTCATGTTTATGACACATACCTTCTATGATTATAATTTTTTTTTACTTAATGAGATCCTGATAATAATCAGAATTTTCCTAAAAACTTTCACTAGTTCTAAAACCAGAAATGTATAAAATAATTAGAAACAAGAAAGTAACAAGGAAAGAAGGCGAGAGCCTCATAGTGTCTGTAGTTTTAAACAAAAGGGTCATTAAAAATAAATAAATATATAAATGAGAAGGTGTATCCTAACTTTTGGTCTGTACTGTATATATTTGAAAAACACATGTAGTAACTTTAATTTTCTGATGATTCACATAATTCTCATTTTGCTCATGTATGTTTATATGTTTTTTTAAATATATCAATTGTGTGAAGGTGAGTGGGCGGGACTTTAAGCTCCACATCTCTGGTGCACAGGTGCTGGTTTATAAAAACAATATGGCAGCACCTGTAGACGTTATATTATTAGGGTTTCACTTTTGTATAGGGAGAGACATGCCGTCCATCTTTATATTCGCTGATCCATGACCCTTATGCAGAAGAAGCATGTGCATTTACCGTTTCAGGAGGAAGACGTCCCAAAATTTCTATCAAGGCTTTGTACATCTGCTCGGCCGTGCCCTCAAAAAATTTACCACAACCAGCCACAAACAGAGTATCACCTGCATGGGGAAAGAATCTCCTGAGTACAATGACCTTTGACCTTTGTAACAGACTGAACCGTTTTATTTGAACAGTTCATGGGAAACAACCGATTACGTGATCGAACATACCTGTGAAAACGGCAGGTGGCTCAGAGCTGTTTTCTTTAGTTACATAGTAACAGATGTGACCCATCGTGTGACAGGGAGTGAAGAGACATTTCACACTGAGCGATCCGAGCTTTAAAAACACAGAAATCACAGTTTATTTACAGCTTCCTGTCCAGCTACATACTTCGGAAAAGACAACGTGATGATCTTACTTTAAAATTGTTGGAATGAGAAACCTTTTTTGTGATGGCATCGACCCGGTCGTCTCCTCCGTAGACCTTCAGCCCCGGCATCAGCTTCACCATCTTCTCATTTCCACCAGCGTGATCCCTACGAGACAGACAGAGATATTACTCTACCTAACATCGGCAAACAGGTTTTTCATTCTTCAGCAGATGGTTGCAGTCAAACACTTTTGGTTTGAGGTCATTATAAAACCAAACGTGCAGCGTACCAGTGATGATGGGTGGTCAGAACTGTTGTGAGTTTCACGCCATGTTTTCTGACGGCTTCCACAACCTGTTGAAGGCACACGAGTGAGCTGAAGGTTACATCTAGTTAGAAGTTCACACAACTGTTAATCCAGCAAATTGTTGTAAAAATAACTGGTTCTAGATCTCAGATAATTATTACACAGCATTTATTTTTCTCCACAGATGTTTTAAAGTTTCGAGAAGGGAAACATCGAACTTTTAACCTTCAACTTTCTCAGTCAAGTTTGAGGTCCAGACTCAGAAGAAGCCAAAAATGTTCACTTTAATAACAATTAATTAATAAAAACTGTGTGTTTAACACGTCTGATTACTGGGACAAGTTACATTTTCCCTCAGACACGTTTAACTGCCGTGAGATTTATTTGCTGCAATAATAAAAACAATGATTTTATCCCATCTTGAACTTCAAAGTCCAAAGATGGGATTTTTAACATTTTCATGCTTTATGAGTTCTGTAGATTTGTTGTTTCATGTAGTTTGAAAACTTTACAGACTTTACTAGAACTAGATATTTCATCCTAGAATGAATGAAACCTTTAGAAAAGGAGAACTCTGATAGAAATGGAACTGGACAGATTTCAATCAGCAACAAACACGTAGCACACACACTCACCCTAAACTGAAAAGCATTTGGAACTAATGTTACAGTTACAACTCGTTTGACTAACATCACTGTATTTAAGCTTCTGAAATGGTCACCAAAATGTTAAAATTGTGTCTTTAAAGTGGCAAACAGATGCTTAAAGTGCTGCAACCTTTTTAAAGAGGCCAGTTCATACAAATTTCATAACTTTGTGGTTATTTCTGAAGTATTTACCTGTAAGATGAAACATTTTATATCTTAAAAATGTCAGGAAACACTTATTAACAGACCTTTCAATCTATCTGCGTCAAAATTCGTCAGGCTTCAGACTGCATGAATACTAACGAGCAAAGGAGTTGTGACGAAACATATACAGGCCGTTCGAACTCGGGTTTTATCACCACCTGCGTAGTTTGAGAGATAAAAACTGAAAGAGAAGTTGTTGACCTGTTTTCACACCCACTATGAAGGTAAGAACACCTGTGGAGCTAAAATATTCAACAGGAACCTCAGAAAAAAAACATTTTTAATGGAAAGGCCTCTTTAAAAATGTTTTTTTCTTCTTTGTTCGTTAGTATTCATCAGCTCCCGCAGTTGAAACCACGCCTAGCATGAAGCTGGCTAAAAGCTGTAGCATAAGACATAAACCGGAAGAGACTCAGTGCGCTGTTGCCATGCGCAGTGGGGCAGGAAACAGTATGCCTTACTCTCATAGGCTAGTTTGTTAGCCAATCTGACTCCAGCAAATTCAAATAATGCAGGGATTCTTTAAGTGTGGTGCGCGCACCCCTGGGGGTGTGTGAGCTGCCACTAGGGGGTGCGCGAGGTGTAAAAGTAATGGCGGAAAAGTGTAATGATAATAATTACAAAATACAGTTTTGTTTCCCCACACAATAAAGATGTGTAAATAAATATTTCCTCTGTTTAAACAATAGCTACGTTTACATGGGCACATTTAATCGGAATAAACGCCCAATCGGATAAAAAAGACGTCATGTAAACATGTCAATCAGAATGTTTTGATCCGATGCAGCCTGATCCGAAAGAAATTTACTTCCGATCGAGAGGGGTGGTTTTGTCCGATCTTCATTCGGATAGACGTGCATGTACACACCCATTCGGAAAGAAAGGGTGAAAAAAGCCCACTGCGCATGCGTACAACTTCAGCGTGACGTCTTTCCGCTTTTGCAGACCCAAGTAGAAAACATAGCGGGAAGTAAACAGAAGTGGTCTGCTGGTGCAGTCATCCTGTCATCCTGCTCTCCTCTCCTGTGGCGGAGGAGCAGTAGCAATATGTATTCAGCCTCTAGCTTGGTTAATGCGACCAGTAAAAACCCAAACATAACGGTAATGACCCGCAGAGGGTCCATATTGGGGATAACGCGAGTCAGATCGAGCACACGATGGGGCGGGAAAGACGTGCAGAAAGCACGGAGTTTGTTTACTTTTTTTTCTTCCCCCGGAAAGACAACTCGCTGTGCGCATGCTCAACTCATTTAACCTGATTGAGTGCTTGGTGCATGTGTACTCATGACATGATCAGATCATTTCAGTTAGTGTCCATGTGAACAGGGATTTGGGAATTCCGATCGACCAAGATTTTAATCAGATCGGGGAAATTTGGCGCATGTAAACGTAGCTACTGACAATTAAAATTACTATTCAAAATGCACTTCTTCTTCTTCTACTACACAATTTAAGTGCGGACCTAGCTTGTGGCCTCTACTTCATTCATTATCGCAAATATGCTCAATTAGCTTAAATCGGGGAAACTGTCAGTTGAGAAATTGAAAGACAAAGGTACTGATAAAGGAGCGGAACCAAGAGAGAGTGACGAATCAAAGGCAACAGAGGATAGAATTGCGATGGATACGGGAGAAGAAAATGAACAGGAGCTAAAATGATGAGCTGGAGGAGACGGCAACGAGGAAAAAGAGGTGAAGAGGGTGATCACCAGATGGGAAAAAAGAAGGAAATATGACAAAAATGTTAGTGTTTCAGATTAATTCAAAAGCAGGAGTGCATTGTTGTGGTCATTAGATCATCATTAGATGTGGTTTTTGTTCATTTGAGTAAACATGCCGTCTTTAATATAGCCTAAATAAAATTCAACGTCCTTTCAACAGTAACAAAAATGCTTGTGACATTTTTTTGAAGGTCTGGGGGGTTGGGGATGCGTCAACACGGCCGGGACATAAAAGGGGGTGCGTGGCAAAATAAGTTTGGGAACAGCTGAAATAATGAATATTAATGAGTTGCAGCCCGAAGCCTGACGGATCTTGACGCAGATAGATTGAAAGGTCTGTTAGTCAGTGTTTCCTAATGTTTTTTACATATAAAATGTTTCATATTACAGGTTAATACTGCAGAAATAACCACAAAGTCATGATATTTGTGTGAAATAGCCTCTTTAAGAAAAACTTCGATGTGATCAAAAAGTTAAGAGCAGAGATGCTTGTAAAGGGACAGTGAAAAGATGTTGGGACGTCTGAAAGGTGGTTAAAATAAATTGTAAAATATAAGTTTAAGAATTTGTTGTGTTCTCTGTGACAATGTTCACATGAATAAACTTTCTGCACCAGACTTTGTTTTTCTTCTGACTTCAGTGATTTTGTAGGTTTATAATCTTTAACACGAGTGTTGTGGGATAAAAGGGAGGCCGATGTTGCAACTGGCCAAACTCTTCCTAACCACAATGTTCTCCTTAATGTACCAGCCAAGCATAGAAAAGTGTATTACAAATAAAAACACTTGATGTGCAGCTGCATCATCCCAAAGAGTTTTACTGTTGGATGATTTAGAACTTGTTCAGGGTCACTACAGGAGCAGTCAGCGAGTTACAGGTCAACAAGTCTGTCACTTCTACAGAGAATTAGAAGTCACTTATTAACCCAACATGTGAGTTTTTTAGACTGATAGGAGGCGGTACCTCCTGTCAGAAGAACAGTTTCCTCCCATCAGCAGCAGGGATATTAAGATTTTCTCTGTGGTCCCAAAAAACCCCAGAACATTAATATTTAAAGTCTAAGTTCTAGTTACACTTTGCATATTTAGAGTTCACAAAAATGCATAGCTTGTTTGTGACTTTATTACGCAGAGACAAAGGTTTTAGGGCGGCCGTGGCTCAGGTGGTAGAGTGGGTCGTCTGGTAACCGGAAGGTTGCTGGTTCGAATCCCCGCTCTGCCCAGAGATCGCCTGGCCGTTGTGTCCTTGGGCAAGACACTTAACCCACCTTGCCTTTGGTGGTGGCCAGAGGGTCCGGCGGCGCCAGTGTCTGGCAGCCTCGCCTCTGTCAGTGTGTGTCCCAGGACAGCTGTGGCTACAAACATGTGTGTAGTTCATCATCACCAAACGTGTGAGTGTGAATGACATACTGTAGTGTGAAGCGCTTTGGGGGTCGTAGGGCCTGAGTAAAGCGCTACACAAGTGCATGCCATTTACCATTTTTAAGGCTCCTACTGCTTTTTAAAACAAGCAGTTCAAACATCCTGACATTTTATTTGAGAAAATTAAATTACAAGCTGATCTTTTATGCATCAATAATTTTCAAATGCTGTATTCATTTAAAGTTGATTTTAATGATGTTTTGACATTTCTAAACTTATCTTACATGAGGTGGTATTCTTATACTCTTTGTCCTTTTCAAGCACCTTAAAATGTTTCACTGTTTGAAAGTTTCAAAAGGTTGAGATGAGCTGAAAAGCATAAGACAAGAAGTGCAGACCTTTATCGGCTCCACAGGATCAACAATGGCTGCTTCTTTGGAGTCTTCATCAATCAGCAGGTACATATAGTTGTCACTGAGTGCTGGGAGAAGTTCAACCCTCATATCGGTTTGTTGGACCAGGTGAGACTTCCTCACTGCGCTGTGAAGGAGGGCGGTGGTCTGGGCCTTGACTTCCACCTGGGCTTCATGAAGGGAAGCGAGTCAATATGTAACAGACAGAAAAGTTTGAGACAAAGCAGTAACAACTCAGTAAGTACATACCCCCCACTGCTTAAAATGTAAATGTTACGCCACAAACTTCAGGTAACTCACAGCAACCTTATCGCGTGTTAAACAGACACTCAGACAAACGACACTAAAAGTAAACAACGTTCGCTTCTACATACATAAGACACTTCAGTTCCACTTTATACACCTCAAATAAGTGTCAATGCAAAGCTAATATAAAAATCAGCTGTTATCTTTTCTACCAGTCCAGCTGTGCTCACTTCGCAGTCCTCACCTCAAGACGACGCAAACATAAACACAGTTATGTAACTACATGAGTTAGCAGGCTAACATGCTACATATTAGCATACTGAAAAACCTGTGCTGACGTACCAAATTTGAAGGCTGTCGCAGCTCCTATTAGAGTGCAGGCACTCCCTACGAGTGACTTCAATAACATTACAGTAACTACAGTCTTTATCACGTTCGCACAAACCAGAAAAGTTTGGTTCTGGTTCAGTTCCGACACCGCCCCCTTCTTCACAGCAGTCGGACAGACTTTACCAATCGAGTGGATCAGTGTTAGTTTTAAAACCTGAATATATTGTTCATTTTGGGGGGATATGTGATTTGTTATCGAAATATTAAGTTATAACACCTATTTATTTATCTGAGATACAATTTAATTCTGCTGAACGTATCAAATATAAGAAAGAGTCATTTAAAGTTGAAGTTTTTACTCCTGCGTTATGTCCACCCAGGCTTGCCGTAGGGCAATAGGTTCTGTAGACGTTGACGGTCAAAGTTTAGTTAAACTAGTACTAACTGCTGTAAAACAGCTGGAACCGCACGCACACAGACTTTCACTGTTTTTCACAATGACAGCGCAGAATATATCACGGTTCTGGGAATGGGGAAAGAAAATCATCTGTGTTGGGAGGAACTATGCAGACCACGCTAAGGAGCTGAAAAATGCAGTTCCCACAGAACCTGTGTTGTTCCTCAAGCCTCCCTCCGCATATGTGAGAGAAGGTTCCTCCATCCTGGTGCCTGCGTACACCAGCAACCTGCACCATGAAGTGGAGTTAGGAGTGGTGATCGGGAAAGGGGGCACAGCCATCCCACAGTCCAGCGCGATGGAGCATGTGGCGGGTTACGCTTTGTGTTTGGACATGACAGCCCGGGACATCCAGGACGAGTGCAAGTCCAAGGGTCTGCCCTGGACTCTGGCCAAGGCGTTCAACACCTCCTGCCCCGTTAGCGACTTCATCCCCAAAGAGCGCATCCCGGACCCGGGGAACATCCGGCTGTGGCTGAAGGTGAACGACCAGCTGCGGCAGAGTGGCTGCACATCACAGATGATGTTCTCAATCCCCTATCTAATCAGCTACATCAGTGACTTCATCAGCCTGGAGGCGGGAGACCTCATTCTGACCGGGACCCCGAAAGGAGTCTCTGCTGTGCAGGAGCATGATGAGCTCCAGGCAGGGATCGAGGACTTGGTCACCATGAGCTTCAGAGTCGACAGAAGAGACCAGTACTGAGAAGAAACAGGAGGTTCAGACTGAGCAGCAGATGGCAGTGCGGAGCCATCAGCAGTCTCTTCAGTTTCTCACTCATTTCTTCTGTATTTGATGCATTTACAGACAAAGTAGCTCGAAAATGTAACTGATTTAAAATATTTATTTAGACCTCATCACTGTCCTCATCTCCTCTGTTAAAGGATGCAACCGTAAATTGAATTCAAGGAGAAAAAACATGTTGGCTGTTTTGGATTAGAGATAAATAAATACAATTTTGATTAATTATGTGGCCCTGATTTTTAGTGGTATTGTTGTTTTTTAAATAGCTCATATATGAAACATGCGAAGATTCTCAGTCATCTGGGACACAGCAGTTTTCTCCAGAAGCCTTTTGGATTAAAAGTGAAACATCTTCAAGGAACAAAAAAAGAAGTCCAGCTGCTTTTTAGACTGTGTATATATTAAACTGTACACAAACACACAACCCAGAAGTTGAAGCAGAAAGAAAATTACCACCTCCTAGTGGCTGAACCGAGTCAAAGCCCCGCCCCTTTCATGTAGATGGATGAGACATTATTGTCTACAATGATAAAAATACATCTCTCATCATTTTTCAGGTGCTGACTTCTATTAAACCACTTTATTTGATGATAGAAAAAGGGATTCTGAATATGCAGGACTTCCACATTTTCCACAAAAATACAACCTATCTATCTGACAGCCTGTAAATGAGAAGTCATGGCTTCATTTGCACACAAATGATGTAGATGGACGTGTTGTTAATGTTTTTATACAATTTCTAGTTTCATCCATTTGCTTCCATTTTCTGTTGTATTTTTATAAAGTGCCTTGAAATTACTATTATGAACTGTCACTTTATAAATAAAAATGAATTGAATTGAATTGAATTCTGCTTATTCAAGGTCTGGTCATGTGGACATTAAGGAATGAATTTCTTGGAGGTCCTGTCTCAGTGGAACTTGTCCAGAAGTCCTCCACCGAGGGGTGACTAGAAGCATCAGACAGATCAGTAAATTGAGAGCTTTACCTTTCAGCTCAGATCCACATTCAGTACTGCAGACAAAGTCCTAGACCTGCATCATCCTGCCGTCACTGGTAAACACCAACAACCTGCTCATTCAAACCAGGTGTGTTGAAATTGAGGAACATCTAAAGATGCATAACCAGCAGCTCTGGACAGTCCTGCTTTGTGGTCCTACGATGGACGGGTGACTTGTCCAGGATGTAACCCCGCCCCTCGATCGTGGTAGTAGAGACCAGCTCCATGTGACCCTGAGCAGTAACAAGTAAACAGATGTTGTATGTTAAAAAATTGTGACATTTTACTAAAGTTCTTTATCCTAAAAGTTTTATTAGTGATTTATAAATAGTGTAAATGTATCGGTTTTGTTTTGTTTCAGGAACTGCAAAATAAATAAAAAAATCATCTGCTGGAGTTAAAAAGTTTTCATCCTAGTTTAACTTCATGAAAGATTTTAGATTTCCACCATAGATGAAAGTGGTTGAATTGTGAGCTGATGGCAGGCCAACTCCTCCCAGTTTTAGCCTGGAGGACACAACGTCTAAGATTTCAGAGAAGAATTTCTGACAAAAAAAAAGATTTGTCAGACCACAGGGCAACTTTCCACCTTGCTCCCCTTGAATGAGCTCAGAAAATGTGGCTGTTTCTGGATCTAATTTACATATAATAAGTCTTAACTCTTTTCACATGCAAGCTCTTCTGATTCTTTTATGTTCTGAGTTTATTAAAAATTCAGAAACACATTGTTTTCAGATTATTAAATTATTTTTCCATTTATTGTTTAACAGGAAATCAAGAAAATCTTCAGACTGACTGATAAATAAATGAAAGTAAAAGCATGAAATACACGGAGCTTTATAGAATCAAAGTCTGAGTTGTTTTTAAAACATTAACAATTTTAAAAAGTGATGATTTTATATTTTTTTGTATGGTGTTTATATTGGTCCAGCTGCTTGGGAGCTGAACATGAAGGAATCTAGTGGAGATTAAAAACATTTGCACAGTACTGTGTGTAATTTTAATGAAACCCACATTATACTAGAGGATTCGGCTCCTTCAGGCAGTACGGTCAGATTTTGTGGCGTATCTTTCAAAACCTTTAAAAATGAACAATTGAGATTGAGAAAATAAGCATTTTATTGATGGTTTCTGGAGGACAGACGTTCGGCGCTGGTTTCCTGTGGTTCTGGAAAATATTTAGCTGCCTCTTAGATTAGCTGAAGTTGCTCTACTGGAGATAAAACTTTATTAAATCTGTTCTTAGCAAGTGTAGTTTTGACTTCCAGTAAGTGCCTCCCTTTTATAATCAATTTAAAAGTTTTAACCTTTTTTTCCAAGCTTGGATACAATTATCTCATGGGATTCGCTCTCTTTTTAAAGATCAAACAAAGTTTCCATCAACCTGTTGCAGGCTGTAACCTGAGCGTGCATCACCTGTGAAGCACATTATCTCTGACTCATAATGTCAGTCCCTCGGGAGACTCAGAGGTTACACATGTCCATCACTGTAAGCAACCACAGATTTGAGGTCTGAGAACGGTTTGTTTTACACCGTCACCGGATCAGATCCGTGCACGGCGCAGTGTGTTCACAGCAGGTTTCATCTTTTATGAGGTATGAATGTTCCTGCTCTTTGTTTGGCTGAAGGTATCAGACTCTCACAGCCTTAAACAATGACATCAAACATTCTGATTTGGAGTTTACCACATTAACCGTCTCGTTGTCATCAAGCAGGTACATCTGATGCTTCTGGGGGGGTTGAAAACCATCAGGCTTCTGACCTAACGTGCACTAAAAGTGATGTCAGCCATGTCATGAAACTGAGCCAGGTGGAAACTGAGCCAAACAGCAGAGCTTTAAGGGAAATGATCGTGTGAACCAAAGAGCTCGTTGTACATTTTCACACACACACGTCCATGTCTGGCTGCTTGTTGTAAACAGGACTCGAATGTTTTTTTAAAGTCTGTTTTAAGAATAAGACAATAAGGGAAATTTTCCCTGATCATCAGGAGATTTATTTGTGTCATTTGGTTTGTTCTTTGCGTTACAAAAAAACATTTTGTAAAATTAGACAGATGATGGAAAAAAAAAGTCCAGTTGTCCTTTGTTTAAAAGCTTTTTGGATAAGGATGTACATTCTTTACTCCTCAAATTCTTTTATGGTTTTTTGGTTTTGATCAGCGGACTCATTTAGCCACATCTTTGAAAGATTTCTGGAAGCGTCTCTGCAGAAAGAAACAATTTGTTCCCATTTAAAGATACACTGATAACAGATGATGCTACTTGGATAGAACGAGCATTAGTTTTAGCCTATGCCTTTTTCGTACGTTATGTGAAGACGTACACTCCACTGAATGTAAATAATCTAAGAATAAACAAACAAACAAACAAACAAACAAGCAAGCAAGCAAGCAAGCAAACAAACAAATAATCATGCGGGGCAACTCTAAATTGTCCCTAGGTGTGAGTGTGTGTGTGCATGGTTGTTTGTCTATGTGTGGCCCTGTGATGGACTGGCGACCTGTCCAGGGTGTCCCCCTCCTCTCTTCCAAAGACTGCTGGAGATCGACACCAGGCCCCTGCGACCCTGAAAAGGAAGAAGCAGGTTTAGAAAATGGATGGATAGATCATGCAGAGTCTTTAGGTGTTTAGAGGCTTTGATCACCAGACACTTTCACCTGGGTGACCTAGCCTGACCAATCAGATCCTCCTGCATTATGTTCAAATGCAGAAATCTTTGTAAAGTATTCTGTCAAAGACGCGAGGGCCTGGTTGATCAGGTAACGGGTGACCCAACCTGGTCCAGCTTCATGCTAAACCATGATTTGTCCCTCTCGACCCACAATCACTGTGAGGTGATTTTTGCAGCATTATTGATTAATTCATTGACAACCTAAAATAGTATGGAACAGTAAGTTGATTCTCCAGAGAGCTGTTAGCTGAAAACATCTAAATGATCAAATATGTTGCGACTCCAGCTGCTGTTGTACAAGAGCTGTACAGAAAATAAGGGAAGAACAGCTAGAGTCCAAAAAAAGAGAACGCTTTGAAAGACTTTCATTAGGAATGAAGAACTGAACCACTTTAAAATACTACAAAAAACTCAGACTCTTTGGAAGCAAAATACAGAGTAATAAAGTGTGTTTAAAGTCTTTTGTCCAGTGAGTCCAGCTAATTCAGTCTTTTCTCTGAGGGAGAAATTAGTTAAATTCACAGTTACTGACAAAGATGCAGCCTTATTTTAATATAAGAGTAAATGTTACATTAAATGATCATTTAAAACAACGAGTATTTAGTAAGAACGAAGCCTTTTCTCAAGATGAAGGGAGTTCCAAACATGTGTAACTGTTTTCCAGCACGGTGTGTGTCTGTTCAGAAAATCTCTCTTCGTGATGCGAGGCGTTGCGTGCTGCTCCGCGTGTCACCAGACGGGCCTGTGGTGGGGCTATTCTGAGCAAACAACCACCAGAACTCAGAACCTTTGGAAGGACTGAGTCACAGAGGACACACATGACATATAACATCAAAGAGAAATAAACTTAAATGGCAGGAAAATTGACTTAATTTAATTTTTGGGAAACAAAATGAGGCCGCTTTGCATGTCAGGATAGTATGTGAACACTCACTCTATGATCACAGTCATCTTCTATTCCAATTTAAATAATTCACATTTATTTCTTGGGAATGTGTAGAAAATATAAAAATGGTATGTGTTATTTATTTGGACTTCACACTGTTAAACTGAAAGTCTCCAAAAAATAAAATGGGTTTTTGACAAATTTACAAAATGATGCACGAAACACATAATTTCTTTTTTACATTGGTGTTTTTTTTTATTCGTAAAACATAGTGTAGTGTTGTTTCCTGCATTTGAAGCACTTGACTTGAGCATTCTGCATTCCTACAAATGTGCACACAGCCAAACGAAAATGAATGGTTTTATAAAAGATTTGATTTTATTGGGACTTTTTCCAGCCATTTGGCAGCAGTGTCCCAGTTTGTACCTCATAAACTAAGTGCAAGACCATCTATAAAAGTTTTTATCCTTCAAGTTTTCAAATCAAGACCCAATAAGCAGACTGGAATTGGTATTTTTAGAAACAAAAATACCAGTGGAAGCAGGAAAAAACTGTATCCAAATACTGCCATAAAAATCTTTAATCCTAAATTCCCCAAACTGAATTTTTTCACTGAGCTGTTGAGACCAAAAATCGAATTTGTGATATTGGTTAAAGCTGGAATGAAAATTTAACAAGATATTAGTTCTAACATCAAAATAAGAGAAGACAGTTGTTTGCTGAATGGAGTAAAAATGGTTGGAGAATGTAAAAAGCTTAATTTGGAACACATGATTTATCAAAAGACTGATTAGCCAGTTTTAGCTCCTCAAACCAGTGACTGTCTCAGTGTCCCATAATGCAGTGTAATAAAACTCTGTGCAGCTTAAGTGAACAGAGTATTTTTACATTTTATTGAGGCCGTTTAAAACAAATGCTGGACGAATAAAAACAGAAAAGTGACATATACAAACCCGAATGAGAAGATTCAAGAATTATGAAGAGAGCAGATGCAACATGTGTGAATATTTAATTGTAATACAGATACGTATTTGTGCAGCATGTTTTTTAAGTAACTCAGTGCTTTAGAAAAATCTAAAAAGGAAAGTTTGGGCTGTTGGATGTTCACCACAGCAATAAATGTCAACCATCGTCCAAGGTTTTCACAAAGAGTTTTTAGTTTAGTTTTTTATGGTGGATCAAGATTTTATGTACCAGAGTTTAGTAAAGTAGGGACCATAATAATAAAAGCCTAATGTCATTTTGTGACAACCCTTAGAACAGGGGGATGTTTCTAGATCTCAATACAGATAGGAAATAGATGTCAGTTAAAGGTGTCATGTCACAAAAATGTCATGACTTTGTTGTTATTTCTGACATATTAACCTGTAATCTGAAATATTTTATTTCTAAGAAACATTAGGAAAAACTAATTATCAGACTTTCAAGCTGTAAATTTGTAAATTGAACAGCACTTCAGCATCAACACTAAATATATAGAGTCAAAAACGGTTCCGGGATTCTTTGCAACCATGGTGGTATGACATGATATAAGATGGAGATAAATAAATAACCCAAATAAATTAACTCTGACTTTTCAATGCATATGAGAGAATTCTACAACATAGAGCAGGCGTGTCTAACACCAGGCCACTATCCTGCATGTTTGGGATGTTCTTCTTCTTTAAAAAGGCCCTTCCATTAAAAAATGTTTTTTCTGAGGTTTCTGTTGAATATTTTAGCTCCACAGGTGTTCTTATTTTCATAGTGGGTGTGAAAACAGGTCAACAACTTCTCTTTCAGTTTTAATCTCTCAAACTACGCAGGTGGCGATAACACCCGATTTCTCCCGAGTCCGAACGGCCTGTATCTGTTTCGTCACAACTCCTTTGTTCGTTAGTTTTCATCAGTTCCCGCAGTTGAAACCACGCCTAGCATGCTGCTGGCTAAAAGCTGTAACATAAGACGTAGCAAACCAGAAGAGACTACGTGTGTTGTTGCCATGAGCAGCGGGGCAGGAAACAGTATGCCATGCTCCAGTGTGCGATTTGTCAGGGGGGATGGGGGGGATTTCCCCCCCTTCTGCTTTTGATGTCCCCCCCTCTGGTCCTTTATTTTTTATACCTGGGGGGGATAAGTTATTTTTGTTCTTCTTTCTTGTCCGACCATACTTGCCAACCCTCCCGATTTAACCGGGAGAATCCTGAATTTGAACGCTCTCCCTGGACCATCATTCTCCTGAATGTCTCCCGATTCCCACCTGGATAACAATAGTGCTAAACCATCTGTCACTGGATGCTGTTACACCTTGAAGTCACCACCGTTTGTTAACTTACATTATTACTGTGGACTGTTTTGTCAAATAAATAAGCACCGTGTGTTTAATGTATGTATGTATGTGCAACCAACCCCCCCCCCCCCCCCC
>SSNP01000216.1:63116-82834 GCA_006937955.1 Pachypanchax playfairii | reverse complement strand
CCCCCCCCCCCCCCACGCAGTTCTTTTGGACCATTTGAAAGTGAAAAAAAAAAAATCCCCCTCTCTGCTTTTCTCACAAATCGCACACTGCCGTGCTCTCATAGGCCATTTCATACAAATTTCAGGACTTTGTGGTTATTTCTTAAGTATTAACCTGTAATATGAAACATTTTATATCTAAAGGAAACAAAGGAGTTGTGACGAAACAGATACAGGCCGTTCAAACTCGGGAGAACTCGGGTGTTATCGCCACCTGCGTAGTTTGAGAGATAAAAACTGAAAGAGAAGTTGTTGACCTGTTTTCACACCCACTATGAAGGTAAGAACACCTGTAGAGCTAAAATATTCAACAGAAACTTCAGAAAAACAGTTTTTAATGGAAGGGCCTCTTTAAGAGCATGTCTACATCCCTGCCTGTGGTGGCGCTGTGGTGTTACTGTACTTCTTTTTTTGTTGTTACTGTACTTGGTGCTGCGAGTCTCTTTTTACAGTGAAACTTAAACAAACATTGAGTAGCAGCAGATTCTGGTGGTGTGGGGATTGATCTTTTGTGTTTGGTAAATGCACCATATCAATATTCTGCAGCAATGTTTTCTGGATGAGTAGATAACGAGACAGAGGACTACATGAGGCGGCTGAGACGGCTGCACAATATAGTCCTCTTCCTGCTTTTGGTGCGGTCCCGGTGCGGTTGCATTCACACATTCAATCGAACTGCTCTAGTTTTAGTCGAACTAAGATCTACAGTATGTTTTTGGGTGGACTTGAGTTTGGTTGTTTGATCCGGATCAGAATTGGATTGCCCATTCACACCTCCCCAAACGAACCAGACTTTCTGAGCAAACGATCTAGAGTTCGATTTAAGCGGACTAAACAGGGCTGGTTTGAATTCAACCTAAAAGAACCAGAGTTGAGCTGTAGATAAACTCTCAGTTGCTGTAAGTCACATTAAAAACATGGTTTCTGTACTCTGAAATGCTCTTAAACCAGACTGGAAGCCTCAGGTTTTGGGTATCTTTTTGTTTTTGTTCACGTTCTCAGCATTTTTCATCGATTTACCTGTATTTTCAATTTCAGCTATTCTTCTTTTGCCTGCACCTTTTGTCATTGTTCTTGCTGTATGTTCTCTTGGGGTTTATTCTTTTGCTCTAGTATTTAGTTTTTGCTTGGTCTTGTTTTTCTTGTCTTGTTTATGTTTGCCTCCCCACTCCTGTTGTGTTGCCATGTCACCCCTCCGTATTTTCACATTTCTCTACCTGCCAGCGTCAATTTTTCTTCTGCCACGTCTGCAATCATGTCTCATGCAGCTCACTTGGTCCTGTCTTTTTATGTCTCATATCACTTACCTGTTTTCATCAGCATGTAAACTCATTCCTGTTTCATAATCACCGCCAGATTGTTTGTTTACATCAGGTAACAGCATTCTAGTGCCTTGTCACTGAGCCTTGTTTGGTATCATGGAGTGTACCGACCTGTTTTTGCCATACTATTCCTGCCCGACCCTTGTCTGCCCATTGACTCTTGATTTCTAGATTTTTGGATTAACTTTGACTTACCTTCTGCCTTATTGACCACGCCCCCAGCCTGCTTCCTCTTGGTGTTGTAAGTCGTCAAGTCATATGATCATATCTGCTTACTGAGATTCTGACTAATGCCTGATTACCCTGACATTTTGGATTTTGGACTGTTCATTGAATATATTTTCTTTGAGTTTTACTCTGGAGATCTTATTTAACTCTGCTCTGCCTAGTGTGTTAACTTGTTCTCTACTCTGTTTCTCCAAAATAAGCATTTTAAAATCATCTAACATATTAATTAAACAGAAACTTTACATTACTTTCTCCAGAACCTTCAATAACAAAAGCTTCTTGGAGATTGTTCCATACTTTAAAATGAAAGCTGTTAATTAAATCTCGTTAACAGCAGTTGAACATGACTGCATTTAAAAGACTGGAAACACATTAAGATGTTCAAGCAAGCTGTTGGTCATTTCATTCACATCCCATAAAAACACCCATTCCAAATCAATTTGATGGTTTTTTTGTTTCTGGGTTCTGTTTCTACTTTGCGCCAGCATCAGTCCAGATGGATGTTCTTCTTCTTCCTACTATATACAGATCCACCATGAAAGAAAAGAGCTCTGTTGTTAATTTCATGCCCAGAAAGGAAGGAGGGGTTTTTCCAAGCGATCTAACATCTTTTGTAATTAAAGGCTACAAACGCTTTAGCCTGTACATGTGGCCCCCACTGTGGAGAGGGTAGAAACAGGAAGTGGGAAGGACAGAATTATCTGTTGTGATGGCAGGACAGAAAGTAAAGTCTTAAAAAGAAACAACAGTTTAAGAAGAGCTAAAATAGACATGACAAGATCTACAACAACATATATTTTGCTTAAAAAATTGGTAGCTTATTCTGTTTAAAGCTATTTTGAAAGAATTAGTGTAAATCTATTACTGTTGATGTTTCCAGTTACATTAATTAGACAGAACATGTGTAAATTCAATTCTTAATAATTTATTTCTCTTCCTGTGACATGCTGATAAGTCTAGGATGAAGTTGGAGGTTTTTTTTAGCACAACATTTAACTCACAGAACTATAAAGACATGATTATCTTTCTTGTACTCATCTTGTGCATGACCAGAAAACAAGAAAACACCAAAATCAAAGCAAATACAACAGATTATTTTTTGTTATTCTAGTTGACGTTTTACTTCTCAACACAAAGATTGATAAATGCTTCAAAATAATTTATCATGAACTGAAACAGCTGTAACTGTCCGAGGTAACTGAAATACAGAATATTATGTTGCTTTGGCTGAAAACGGTTTCCTACAAATTGCCTCCTTTAAATTCAGTATTTACATATGAGGTATTAATTAACAAACAATTGTAATCTACAAAAAAATAGCCTGCAGCATCAAACATATTAGTATGAATTTCCCTTTAAAAACCACGAAGACGTAAAAATATAAATGTGTCAAGACATTAACCTCAATGTCCTGTCAGTAAACATGCCATGTAATTACTTGTCATGTAATAAATAACACATGACCATAAATAAAATGTTCTTTACATAAAAATATGTAACTTGTGTTTCATATAATAATAAACTATAAATATGAGTTAATCTTATGAGTAAAAAGTTGTAGAACATGATCTAAATCGATCTTTGCTCTGTAAGTGACAGATTGGTTTGGAAAGTCATTAAATGTAAGTAACTTGCATATTATAGCAGCACTCTGTCCAGCTTAGCTCCAGCTTTACATCAAAACTGCAGCAGTTGATGAACACTGCATGTCGTGTTAATCCTAAAATGAATTCTGTCTCAACGCTTCCTGAGAACCACAGCTGTTTAAAATAACATAAAGATACTTTGATCAAGGCTTTCTCAGTCCCAGCCAAAGTCTTGACCGCTCATCTGATAGAAACGGTGGTTGAATGGCCTGTAGAAGTCTCTGAGTCTCTGCAGAACCTCAGATGGGATCTGGGGATGAGGTCTGCCCTTAGACTTTCCAAGACAGCGAGGTCTGCTGCTCCCCTCTGGCTTCTTCAAGCAAGGGAACCCTTTAGTCTGATTGAAGTAGAAATGTTTGTCTGAAACGACCCTTTTCAGACCCAGGAAGTCCTGAACCCGACCCATCTCCCCAGCTGGATCAGACACTAGTCGTTCGCCGCTAACAAACAGGAAGTGAGACAAAGGGAAATACTGAAGCCAGTTTTCCAGGTGCTTGGCGTACAGGCCGATGCGTACGGCACTCCACGTTGTGTCAATCAGACCTGTGGAGGAGTTCTTCAAGGCCAGGCTCTGGAAGGAGGGGAGGCCCGGGTTCTTGGACAGAGTCTGGGTGTAGTCTGAAATGGCACGTGTTACTGGATCCCTGACCACTACGATTAGCTTAGTTTGGCCGTTCATTGTTCTGACGCGGCTAGGAGCCTCCTTTGTGACAAAGTAGCTGGGCGTCTTCTCCATAGTTATTTGTCCATCCAGCGTCCGAGGCATCAGGCTCCTAAATAATAAAAAAAAATTTAAAAAATCTGTATTAATAAAAGGTTTATATCATTATGTTTAACAGGTTTTGTTGGCTTGATCACATCTTGAGCAAATACAGAAGTTGTATTTTAAGGGAATATCACATTCCCCTGTTAATTAGTTAGCTTGTTGTATGATTATCGTTTGTAGATAAAATATTTACTTCAAATATTTTGCTGCTCTGTAAAAAAAAAGGTAATGAATATGTAATATTTTATGTCTTAAATGGCTCTTTGAATGACGTCAGTTTGAAGAAACAGATTTGGAATTCACAGATTTGTGAATCAGGATTCACAAGCTAATGGCTAACCCAAGCTGCGCCAAAACTAAAAGGTCTTTAACCATCCAAAAAAAATCCATCTCAAAATTTGATACAAGTTAACGCAAACATTATTTCATAAGCCATGAAAACACTTTTAATTTAGCAAAAAAACCCAGTTATTCATATATAATGAACAAATTTATAATTTACTCACAAAAGCTAATAGCAGCAGAAGCTGTCAGCAGGAAGATATAACCATGTGATCTGAAACTAGCAGATGTGTAATAGTTTATAACAGTGTTAAAAAACAGCTGTGGAATTTTTGAGACTGGAGCTTTTTATGATCACAGTAATCCGGTTGGACTGGTCATGAACCTGTCAATAGTTTCATGTCTCAAAGGTAAAGTTGCTATTGGCTGTTCTAAAAGTTGAATGTGCAACACTGATATATGTTCTGTAATTTGTCATGTTCTGTTCTGGCCCATGACATCAGTCCAGTCTGAGTTCTATGGTTCTCACACCTTTGTCATAGTTTTATCTGTTTTTTTATTTGTTTTTTAAGTTAGTCTAATATTATGTGTTTTGTATCTCACACCCAGTTCTGTAATCAAGTTTCATTCCCTTCACCTGCTCACAACCCAATTGCACTCACTCTACACACCTGTCTGTCTCCCTTTATACACCTGTCTTTCACCAGTTCACCACTATGAGTAGTTGTATGCATGTCATCACTAACAAGCTCCTGTGAATCAGTTTCCCTGTTTGTTGGTTTCCTGTATTTTTGACCTTGGACTGTTCCCGGACTCGGCCTCTGCCTTCTCCTTGTCAGATTGTTTACCTCTTACTGGATTACCTGGTTTACCTGGTGATGTTCTGCTCCCTCATCAGTCTGTAAGTCAGTGTTAATCGAAGGATCTTCACTACCTGTGTCTGCCTTGTGTTTATATTTACTCCCACTGCTTGGATTCACTCTGCCATCCTGCCTCCTCATCTATGCAAAAGGTTTCAGTTCAACTCACATATCACAGTAATTTAGTCCTTATTAGTAATTATGCTCTAGGAAAGAGGAAAATCCTCTTGGGAGAGACAGAAATAGAGTAAAAAAGCATGTTTGAGTGAGTGCCCTGCTCTTTGAGAATAGTATGAACATCCCATAAGTCTCAAATAACACCAGAAAAAAGACCAGAATTGTTGCTAGTTACTTTGTTGTTATTGATTCTCTAGAGGGGTCTAAACACTGCAATAGCAACAGATGGCTGAGTTAGCAACACGACTTGTCAATCCAGTCAGAATTAATACTTCTCCAAACCCAGTGGGGGCCCTTCAGGGCCAGCAAGGACTTCTCAGGTGGCCTAAGACAGACTTCTCAAGAAAAGTCGGGTAATTCCAATTTCCAGCTTCTTGGTGGAACTGAAGTGCACAGATAATCTGTATGCAAGAGTAATTGAACTCTCTTTGAGGAAAGAAAGGAGGATTGAGTTTGTCTACACAAAATCTGAACTTTTGGTGAGTAAAATGTTGCTCTTTTCCTCAATAATACTGCAGTTTTATGATGTTATTATTGATGCTTTTTTATGTGTGTAGCTGCAGTAGGAGGCTTGTGTACACATTTGGTTTGTTTCTCCAGTAAAGGCATTTATTGTGGCTACACGAGTTATATCTGTGATGCAACAACTCTTTATATTGCAATTCTGCATAATCAGATCGTTATAATTATTTTGATAGCCATAAAATAGTTATTTTAGAGTGGATTGATTCAGACAGAGCACGACTGAAGGCCCAGGTGTAAAATGCATGACCCACCACTGTCCAAACTGAGGTTGTTCAAAGAGCTATTTACATCAGGTAAGATCAAAATCTTTCTACAAAAACTCCTTTTAAAAGGCTGAAACTATCCTTTTAAGCACCAGTAAACAGATTTATTAATTATTTGGAGCTGTTTAGCAGAAACCACTTCAGAGAAAAGTGCATCAAGACATGACATAAACACATTAAACCCCAATATAATTTTTAAAAGCTTTAAAATCTGCATGTTTAGAGCTTTAAAACCTATATTTATCTTTGTACAAGGGCCTCATACAGCCCCTGTAAGCTCTGCAGACCAGGACCATCCGCTCACTTTGGGCCTTATGAGTCAAACCCACAAAGCCTCAAGAACCACTTAACAGTAATTTCCTACAGTTTCCACCCCCTCGTCTTCCTGCTAGAGCAAACTCCCCCCATCCTCACATCCTACCCCCCCCAACAGGTTCCTATGCATGATGTTTGCAGGAAGTGGAACCAGGCTGGCAAGCTGCTGAGCTCAGTAAGCATGTTAAACATGTGGCTGCCATGAGGAAAGATGTGCCGAATATACCCACGGGACTTTGTGCAACATTGTATGTCATACTGTAGACACAAAATATTTATTGTTCATGTATATTTATCTGTATTAACTGCAGCTTAATTAATTGTTTACACGTAGTAATTTTTAAGAAAGTTATATTTTCCTTCCTCATTATTCAATGCAGTCTTCAAGTCTTTCCAAACTCTATTTATTTTTGCAATATCTTCAGATTTGTTTGTGTGTTTATGATTTAAAGAAAAACGACACGACCCAAGTCATGACTGAACAGCAATGAATAAAGAGCAGAGGAACCATTTGTAGCTCATTTCCTCAATATACTGTAGGTCTCATTTTGTTGCTAGAAACAGAGAACCTTCATGTGTCTTCCATAAAATAAACAAGTCATGGAGCATTTGCTTTTTTAATTCCACATTCAGGCCATTCAGAAACGTAGAATGACATCTGAAAGAAGTTTATTTTCATTTTCCTAGTTCAAATATTTGTGATCAAGCGTGTGTGTGTAATAATGGCTGAAAAACAAATAAAGCAATTAAATTCTGTTTTCGCAGCATCAAAATGACAAATGGCAGCTGTTAAATGAAATATCAACATGTAAGAGGAAAGGCTTTTATTTTGATTTGAACACCTGTGAAAAGAGGGAAATCACTGATTCATATGATTGTTTAGATTCTCAGTTGTCCATAACACTTCAATCCAAAAAGTTTTTTCCCCCCAAAAAAAATAAAGTGGACTTTTTTTCTGCTCCTTGAAAACGTTTCCCTTTTCATCCAAAAGGCTTCTTCAGTTCTGCTCATGGGTCGCGAGGGCCAGGCTTATAAGCTGTTGGGACCAAAGTCTGAATACCGTCGTTGTGGCTATTAGCTTGATAGAACCTGAGGCCTCCTCCTCTGTTTAATGTTGGTTTTCCAGTTTACCATCAGTAGCTACGTCTACATGCGACAAATTTCCCCAATCTGATTAAAATCTTGGTCGATCAGAATTTCCAAATCCCTGTTTACATGAACACTAACTGAAATGATCTGATCATGCCATGAGTACACATGCACCAAGCACTCAATCAGGTTAAATGAGTTGAGCGTGCGCACAGCGAGTTGTCTTTCTGGGGGAAGAAAAAAAGTAAACAAACTCCGTCCTTTCTGTGCGTCTTTCCCGCCCCATCGTGTGCTCGAGCTGACTCACGTTTTCCCCAATATGGACCTTCTGCGGGTGATTACCGTTATGTTTGGGTTTTTACTGGTCGCATTAACCAAGCTAGAGGCAGAATACATATTACTACTGCTCCTCCACCTCAGAAGAGGAGAGCAGGACGACAGGATGACTGCACCAGCAGACCACTTCTGTTTACCTCCCGCCATGTTTTCTACTTGGGTCTGCGAAAGCGGAAAGACGTCACGCTGAAGTTGTACGCATGCGCAGTGGGCTTTTTTCACCCCTTCATTCCGAATGAGTGTGTACATGCACGTCTATCCGAATGAAGATCAAACAAAACCACCCCTCTCGATCGGAAGGAAATTTTATTCTGATCAGGCTGCATCGGATCAAAACATTCTGATTGACATGTTTACATGACGTATTTTTGTTCCGATTGGGCGTTTATTCCGATTAAATGTGCCCATGTAAACGTAGCTACTGTCTTCCTTCACTCCTCTTTCAAACCTTCTGTCCTCTCATGGACATTACCGTCTCAACATTTATTTTGAGTTTCATCTGAAAGAATTTTTTTTTTTGTTTTTACCTCTGATTTGTTCATGAAATGAATTTTTTACTTGTAGTCTAAATAAAATTATTATAGTATTTAAAAAGACGAGAATAAGATAAAAGTTTACATAAAGAATTTAATAGCAGTTTCTGTGAGCTGTAGTAATAATAATATGAACTTGTGCAAGTTCAGGTACTTGTAACGTTTGCGTATGCTTAGTATCTCATTGTGCTTGTTTTGGCAACATGACTTGAAAAATTACTTTCCTTTCCACCTTTGCAGGACGTGAAGTTTCTGACTCGTAAAGTTCCATAAAGAAAAGATGCAAAATGAATATAAAAATGACGTCCGTTTATTGGATACATTCAGCTACAAAAAAAAAACATTGTTGCATCTATGTAACTTCCGTGATGCTCAAGGAAAACAAAACTACTCACAGACCAAAATATTAACAAATAAAACGTAGCTACAGTCAGAAAACTGTAGCTCCTCATCCTGCTCCATCAACTAACTAAAAGCTCTGTGCATGCGCACTCAAAAAAATAACAAAGAAAAAACTACAATTTACCTTGCAGGACCTAAAGGAGCTTAAGTAACTAATTATACAATAAAAAGCATACATTAAATACATAAAACAACACAAAATGTAATCAAATCCCTCATAAAAAAATAAGAACTACACATAACTATAACATTATTCTAACAAGACGTTATGTACACCAAACATAATTTCTATATGGCTCCAACAGTGTTGGTAACTAGTCAGAAAGAATGAGAGAGAAAAAAGCAGATTTTAAGTTGGAATCACATGAATCTGGTCCTTTATGACTGATTTGCATGTGTCAAATCTTCAAATAAATGATGACGCCTGTGTGAAAGTGATGCAAATTGTATTAGAAGGAAACTTTGATGAAATTTTTGAGAAGTCTTTACTCTTTACTTGAAGGTGAGCCCCATTTGAACCCACCCCATTAAAGGATCGTTATGATGACAGACCATTAATTGATTACTATCCAATTACAAGTGCTGCAAATGGCTCATTGCTGCCTCCCTGTCCCCTGTTTATCTGTGTCTGATCAATACGTCTGTCTCTATATGACAGATTGCTCTCAGTGTGTGTGTGTGTGTGTGTGTGTGTGTGTGTTGGTATGCTATTATATGATTTTTGCTTATCCACATGAGAGAACAGAGATGTCAGTGTTTACAGATGACTAAATTACCCCCCGTCTCGCCTCTCTGGTCCTTCCTTCCTCGTCTGTGGGCTTGGATTTGTCCTTCACTGCTTTGGATGAGTGACACTTAAGTAAATGACTATAAGTTGTCTTTCAAAACTCATGAATAGTTCATGAGTTGTGGCTTTCACCCTGCTACCCTTCAGGCACCTGTCTCCCTCATCACAATCAGTCTCATTTTCAATGAATCAATATAGATCACGTTCTGTCATAAATCTCTCCGTATAAAGTGTTTATTTAATCCAAGTATATATATCACATCCTGCTCCTGTTTAACCTGGGGGGAGGAGGGGGGGTGCTTTAGTTAAGTCTGCTGCTGCTGAATCTAAATATGTTTTCTATTTAGCACAAATTAGGAAAAACCTTGCTGACGAGCCACATTAGTCTGAAACTCCCTGCTGTTTAAAGGATGTAACAATTTTCCTCCTGAAGTGCTACAGAGCTGATTACACTGCTGATATGTTCTAGGATGACTGGATCACAAGATTATAAAAAGGATGTGGCCAAGAGACTTCCTGCCCCCTAAGATTATGGGTTCTCCCACTGAAATAAAGCAGCTGAAACCCCCACGGGAGCCTAAGTAAAAAAATCTCTGCACATAAAGAGTAGATGGTTGGGGGGGGGGGGGCAGATCCTAAAACTCTGATAATCAAATCAGATTCTGAAACAAAAACAGATTTCCAACTTCAGGGTTTATTGTAGTCATTTACTGCACCAGCTACTTTTAATTCTTTCTTGCTGAAGGAGACTTTTACTGTGACGAGCGTCTTTACTTCTAAATAGTTTTTAGCTAAAGCCCAATTTAAAACATGGGAGGGCAATAAAAAGGAGAAAACCTGAACAACAGTCAAAAACATCTCCCGGCAGTGTTGCTATGCTCACAGGATAACAGAGGAAGCATTAAAGGGATAGTCTGTTTTTTTTTTATTAAAGCAGGTTTTTGTGGCGAGGTTGTGAGTAGCCAGTATCTTACCTGCAGTAACATGATATCATAGTAGGGTTACTAACTTTCCCCCATGCAAATAAGGGAGAGTTTTTAAGTTGGACATGCTGTGGGTCTCTATGACAAAAAAACAAAAACAAAAAACAACTAAAATTGTCCTTTCTTTACCTTTCACAAATTGAAGAATGATTTATAAATGACAGTCTGCTTGAAAGATTCTGCATTTGGTTTAAAAATATCTAGTACAAGTTTGAACCATCTAATTAATGGCGCTTCTTCATTGGTATCTACTCACCCCCGCATTTTCGGGGCTGAGCCGTGTTTTTTTGCATACCACTTCAGAAGGTGGTAGGATCAGAGCTGAGTCGGGCCGCGGCAATACGTTGTGCTGTGATTGGCTGAAGAAGATGAAAGCAGACTACCGGGCTGTGAAAGACCACAACAGCCAGTGTGAAACCGAAGAGAAACCCCGCTCTCGTCCACCTCTCGCCCTCACTTCTGTTAACACAATGGAAACACAACATGATATGAGCTGTGTCATGTCGGGCTGAGTCAGAGCGAGTAGGGCGGGGCTGAATAGATACCAGTGGAAAAAAACTGTAGTTTTTCAACTAGAGCTGATCAAGGATGGTCCAGATGGAAAAAATTCAGTAAAACTTCCCTTTAGCTAAACGCTTAAAGGAGTACAAAATAACTTTTACAACTTTAAGCTACTGTTTTGAAACTTGCCTAAGTGGATACTCACCGAAAAAACATGTTCAGCTTCACATTAGACACTCTGGATGCCTCTGATCCCCTTATATTACACCTAATAACTTCAGTAATTTGAGTCGCAGCCGGAAGTGGTGTTGTGGTGATTTATGCTGCCCTGATGGAAAATGCCGCCACAGTATGAATTGACAATTTATTTTACAATGAGATATCATTAAAGGTTTATACAGTATTCTTGTTTATGATTAGTGTGTCCTGTTAATTATTTAAGCATATTTTTATGATCCTTCTCTGATATTTTCTATATAAAAGCCCTCTGGGTCCTTATCGGCCATTGTTGGGTCCTTCTCCTCTGGGTGTGTCCAAACATTTGCCTGTCACTCTGACAATGCAAAGAAAGTAAAAATAACTTCAGATTTAGTGTTTCTGTCCTGGGAGAATTTATTTGATGTATTTATGGAAAAATATAGAAACTAAAATAAACAATAAATCTGTTTATTGAAGTCAAGAGGAACGGCATATGTGCAGAAGGAAACTGTAGCACAGCTCAAGAGGTAGCATATTTCAACAGAACACCGGTTCGAGCAACGGCCTGTCTGAGACACGGCTGCAGAAATGTTATTAAGTACTGCTTTAACTAAAAGCTAACTTCAGTTTTGTGTCTGTGTGAAAGTCTTTTTAACTGTGTTTGTTTCAGATCTGGAATCTGTAAGAGTGTCACTTTATAACTACTGAGGCAAACTAGTTAGCCCAAAATGCTGGATGTCTTCATTAAAACCCAACAGTTGGAAACTTTAATCATACTGCAGAATTGGGATGAAATTATCATGGAACAAGTTGTACTGATGCAGATTAAAGTCTTTCAGACTTAAAAAATGTGATAGTGGTTCTGACAGTACAGACACACACACACACACACACACACACACACACACACACACACACACACACACACACACACACACACACACTCAAAAACAATAGCTTAAAGTGTTGTGAAGTTTTGGGTCAGAAATTTGCTCTGGTTAGCCATTAGTGTTCCTCCTCCATGATAATTTCTCCCTGGCTTTCCAAACTGAAATTGTTTTGACTGTATTCAAGATTCAGACTACTCAAAAATATGTCCACAAAAATTTTAATTACTATGTTCATTTTACAACACAGGTTAAAACTCAGATCTGGAAATGATGTCTGCTCAGAAGCTAAATGTGATTATGGTACTTGAAGAATGGGAATGAGAAATATTGGCTTAATGTCTCACTCCCAAAAAGTCAAATTTAAAAAACAAAATCCTGGAAATTCCACTTAGGCTTGTTATTTTACTTGTGAGGGGTTTTGAATTGTAATGGTTGATGATGAAAAACATGCACAAATGAACTGTTTCATTCAGGGTGAAATTCAAGCAGCATTTCATCAAAACAATATTTTTTCTTCTCAGTTTTAACACTGACAAAGATTTAACATGTGAAGTTCAACCTTTTCCTTTTTTTAATTTTTCTGATTTTTACAACCACCCAAAAAATTAACCACAATGAACCTGAAATTATTCTAATTCTCACCATATGTGGTGCAAGTGTGGGCTTTTTTCAAACCTTATAACATCATCATCTTAGACCCAACTGCAGCCAAAACCCACCATCATTATAACACATTACAGCTCAACATTACAGAGACCACTTCCTGGTCTGTTAGACCAGTCAGCTGCACCAAGCCTCCTTCACTTATGGCCTCAGGGGTGCATTGAAAATAAGACACTAGGGAAAACTGGCCCTGCTTTGGAAACTTTTGCCCTGTGAACATCTCAGCTGTCAAACATCAAGACTGACAGGAGATACTGTATCTTCAAATCGGACCTCCTGGATGACAAAACTAGGATTCTTGGATGAATCCCAACATAATTTCAGCAAACTGAAAATATTTCATATTTTTTATTTATTTAATTTAGTTGACAGAAAATATGTAAATGTGAGATTTTGTTTTGCTGAAACTGACATGAATGATGAGTTATTTTCTAAAGCAAATACAGAAAAATAAAATATTATATCTTATACTTTGTCATTGCTTGTAAATGCTAGCAAAAAGTACCCACAAATCAAAAAAAGCAGATTTTAAGTTGGATTCACATGAATCTGGTCCTTTATGACTGATTTGCATGTGTCAAATCTTCAAATAAATGATGACGTCTGTGTGAAAGTGGTGCAAATTGTATTAGAAGGAAACTTTGATGACATTTTTGAGAAGTCTTTTATAAGTGCAGACAGATATAGAGTTATTTTCTAAAGCAAATACAGAAAAATAAAATATTATATCTTTTACTTTGTCATTGCTTGTAAATGCTAGCAAAAAATACCCACAAATCATGTCGTCATCCCCCCGCGCACACACACACACACACACAAGTGTGTTTTGGTATCCTTATGGGGACCGTCCATTGACTTCCATTGATTTTAGTAACTAGATTTATACCTAACCCAAACCCTTTTACTAACCTTAACCATTACTGATCTATAACTAACCCTAAGACTAACTAAAACTCTATTCACACCATACCTATAAACCTAACCCCTAACCCTAAAAAGGGGAGTCCCCCTCATGGGGACCAGGCTTCGGTCCCCACAAGAACCCTCGGACCCCAGAAAGATAGTAAAAGTCAGGAAACGGGTCCTCAGGAGGTCAGAAATACAAGCCCACACACACACACACACACATACACACACACGCACACACACACACACACGCGCACACACACACACACACACACACACACACACACACACAAACCCACAAAAAATAAGCAAAAAATAACAACTGTCTACAAAGAAAAGTCGATCCAAACACCAAACAGAGCTACTATGTACAATTTTACTCACCAAAAATACACATTGTTTGAAATCATATTAGGGGTCCATTGCACTTAAAAAAAAAAAAAACTCTAATTCAAACAAGTGATATTTAATGCAACTGAAGTAAATAATTGGAATACTTATCAAGCAATTCCACATTTTCATAGAGATTTTTCTCAGAAAAAAAAATAAGTTTATGTTTAAAATGTAATAAATTACAAATTTTATTTTGATGGATTTTTCAATGCAGTTCTTAGATCGCCCACCAGAGGGCAGAAGACACATACTCGATTCAACACAGTGGGTTTTTGAGGGAAGTGCTAATCCTGTTAAAGAAGTGGAGCTCCTAGAAATATGCCGTGTTTGGAATAACGGCCGTTTAAAGTAACCGCGTTACACAACGTGGTTGGATTTTCAGTTATGAAATAATCGAATTAATTACAATTTACTACATTTCAACACTGTTACTGTTAGTGAACGTAATATGCAGTGCGTTACTATGAATTGGTAAAATAAACTGTAATGTGAATGCACCGCTGGCTACACACACTCACAGACACAAAAAAGGTTGTGGGGAGGCTGGGTGGGTAACGAGATAAGCAATGAGCACCTAAGGAAGAGTCACATGTTTCATGGTAGCCAATCAGAACCATCAGAAAAGACACCTGCGTACCCCCTCGCAAATTTTTGACAGATTTGGCAAAGCAGCAGAAATGGCGAGTCTGGAGCAGTCCGAAGGAAAGTTTTCTTTTTCAAGGTGGAAATATAAGCATTACTTCAAATCCATTGAGGTCAAGGGCTGGACAAATTTTTGGCTGTCTGTTTATTTGCAATAAATATAGTAAGTTATTTACAATTACTTGTCTGTTTTACTCATTTCCACTGACTTGTGAAAACTTCTCTAAAGAAATCCAAATTCTTCTATGTATGGCCACTTTTTTGTAACGCAGTCCGTTACTTTCTCTGGTAACTAGTTACTTTTTTGTAGAGTAATTCAGTTACTAACTCAATTACTGTTTGGAACAAGTAGTAGCTATAACTAATTACTTTTTTTAAAGTAATGTTCCTAACACTGTACTGTGTATTAAATATAATTATATTTAGAATTAAACAGTTAAACTTTACTCTTCTTTTGATCTGAAATATCAGACCCTACAAAGAAGAACAAGAAGCACTGAGACCAGTGGAAATCTTCTAATTCAGTGGTCCACCTCCGAGTATCCTAAACTCTCCAAATACCTCTTCAAGACAAACATAAAAAACAATTTTACACTCTTATACTGGTATGTGACTAGGGCTGCAGCTATGGAATATTTTTGTAATCGAGTACCCTGTTTAATTTTTTATCCATTAATCGAGTACTCTAATAAATTACACTTTTGCATTTGTAAACCATTATATCAATAGCGTGTTTTAAAATGTGAAAGACCTCTTAAAATGAGCAAGCAATTGTCAGTTATTCTTCAAAGTTTTATTCAAAATTATTTTTTTAAACTTCAACACTTCAGCTTTACTTCACAGTAAACAAATGCCAAAAAATAACTATATAACCTATTTCCTTTGGTTTAACAAAAAAGTAAAACTAGTGTAGCCACTTCTCTAACCCATCTGAGAATAAATCAAAAGTGACATTTATGTGAAGATGTTTTCTGGTCAGGTGCTGCAGCATCGAGGATGTCGTGTTGTGGTAGGCTAAATCCCTTTTACAGTATTCACACTGGACTATGTTTTCTGCCTACGAGGCGAAAAATGGTCCCACACAGTGTCCATGTTGTCTGCCATGGTTTAAGAGAAAGTTACATCGCCATTCACATGTGCACTCAGTGCAGCATCTAATGTATGAGCGTCACTTATTTCAGTCCGGGTGAAACATAACGCCGGGTGATTATACAGCCCTTTGAAGTAAACAGACGATTGTGACATAAATTAAATGAAGATTTGAGGCAGAGAATTTGCCTTGAGGAATTTTTGTACTTGAATTATTCGAGGTACTCGAAGAATCGTTTCAGATATGTGACGTAAATATGCAAGCTAGCCAAACCTCAAAGCCTAACCTTGTTTAAGGGTTTAGATGTAATGGATCCAAGAGATCTATGGAGAAAAGCAACACCCACACTGTGATCTTTAATGCAAATTTGAGGGAATTTGACTGAAACTGTGACACTGTTTTGTATATCTAAATTTGTGATATCGAGACTGATGTTGATACTGTCGATCTGTATAATATATGTTTTAAGAAGTTTGAAAAAAATTACTCATTATATACAGTGGGGCAAAAAAGTATTTAGTTAGCCACCAATTGTGTAAGTTTTCCCACTTAAAAAGATCAGAGAGGCCTGTAATTTTCATCATAGGTATACCTCAACTATGAGAGACAAAATGAGGAAAAAAAATCCAGAAAATCACATTGTCTGATTTTTAAAGAATTTATTTGCAAATTATGGTGGAAAATAAGTATTTGGTCAATAACAAAAGTTAATCTCAATACTTTGTTATATAGCCTTTGTTGGCAATGACAGAGGTCAAACGTTTTCTGTAAGTCTTCACAAGGTTTTCACACACTGTTGCTGGTATTTTGGCCCATTCCTCCATGCAGATCTCCTCTAGAGCAGTGATGTTTTGGGGCTGACGCTGGGCAACACGGACTTTCAACTCCCTCCAGAGATTTTCTATGGGGTTGAGATCTGGAGACTGGCTAGTCCACTCCAGGACCTTGAAATGCTTCTTACGAAGCCACTCCTTCGTTGCCCGGGCGGTGTGTTTGGGATCATTGTCATGCTGAAAGACCCAGCCACGTCTCATTTTCAATGCCCTTGCTGAGGTTTTCACTCAAAATCTTACGATACATGGCCCCATTCATTCTTTCCTTTACACGGATCAGTCGTCCTGGTCCCCTTGCAGAAAAACAGCCCCAAAGCATGATGTTTCCACCCCCATGCTTTACAGTAGGTATGGTGTTCTTTGGATCCAACTCAGCATTCTTTCCCCTCCAAACACGACAAGTTGAGTTTCTACCAAAAAGTTCTATTTTGGTTTCATCTGACCATATGATGTTCTCCCAATCCTCTTCTGGATCATCCAAATACTCTCTAGCAAACCGCAGACGGGCCTGGATGTGTCCTGGCTTCAGCAGGGGGACACGTCTGGCACTGCAGGATTTGAGTCCCTGGCGGCGTAGTGTGTTACTGATGGTAGCCTTTGTTACTTTGGTCCCAGCTCTCTGCAGGTCATTCACTAGGTCCCTCCGTGTGGTTCTGGGATTTTTGCTCACCGTTCTTGTGATCATTTTGACCCCACGGGGTGAGATCTTGCGTGGAGCCCCAGATCGAGGGAGATTATCAGTGGTCTTGTATGTCTTCCATTTTCTAATAATTGCTCCCACAGTTGATTTCTTCACACCAAGCTGCTTACCGATTGCAGATTCAGTCTTCCCAGCCTGGTGAAGGTCTACAATTTTGTTTCTGGTGTCCTTTGACAGCTCTTTGGTCTTGGCCATAGTGGAGTTTGGAGAGTGACTGTTTGAGGTTGTGGACAGGTGTCTTTTATACTGATAACGAGTTCACACAGGTGCCATTAATACAGGTAACGAGTGGAGGACCGAGGAGCCTCTTAAAGAAGTTACAGGTCTGTGAAAGCCAGAAATCTTACTTGTTTGTAGGTGACCAAATACTTATTTTCCACCATAATTTGCAAATAAATTCTTTAAAAATCAGACAATGTGATTTTCTGGATTTTTTTTCCTCATTTTGTCTCTCATAGTTGAGGTATACCTATGATGAAAATTACAGGCCTCTCTGATCTTTTTAAGTGGGAGAACTTACACAATTGGTGTCTGACTAAATACTTTTTTGCCCCACTGTATTTTAAACCCTTTTTTTTTAAATCCCTGTAAATATAATTTATATTCAGATTTTTCCAGAAAATTAGTTTGGCAATGTCAACCCTATTCTAAATATTCAGCGTCATTTCTAGAAAGACAAGAGAATTAATTTTTTACACAAGACAAAAATAGGAGACTGAATTGGCTCATTAGTGATTCATCTCCTTCGTGCTGATGCAGCTCTAACACTCAGAGTCTTTGTCTCAAAGACTGCTGAAGCTTTTTTAGTTCTCTGTACTGACTTTCAGGTCCCGTATGGAAGCCATAAACACAAAAATAATTATTCTATCTTCATCTGTTTTCACTGCAAGGTTTGTGGATTTCATGAACAAAATTATGGGAAGAGAGCGGGATTTGCTTTAATTGTCAAAGAAAACTGAGATTGTCTGACAGAGGACAACAATGCTGGAAGATCTGACACATGTGAGGGTTCTGGTGAGTTTATGATGTGTCTTCATCATCCAGCTTGCTCCCAGACTCATGTAACGTCTGACAGCGCACAAATTTCATCCATCTGTTTCACTCATCTTCAGTTTTTCTTTCTGTCCCTCTAAAATATGTAGAAGTTAGCAAACTGTATTCAAATATGCTAATGTGACATAGCACGCCCTTCGGTTTCTTTAATTAATATCACTGTCACTTATAAAATGGCATTTGATTACGTTTTTTAAAATTAATTATGGCTGATACGCATGCAAAGGCCAAACTTTCTCTGACAGCATGAGTCACTAAAGTAATAAATTAAAAACACTGAGACTGAAATATCAATACACGCTCCAGCTGACAGGAAACTTGATGAGGCAGGAGTCGTGAGCGGGTTGAAATTTCAAAGCTCAACTTTATTTTTCAAAAACTGTTGTATCAGGTGTCTGTGTTTACCTCTATATATATCAGAAATATGACTCTCTGTTCAGCCAGCAGTTACGTCAGGACTTGTTTGTTCTACCTGGATTAGTGTTACTGACATACTTTATTCATTTTTCTATATATTCTCAGTTACACAACACATACATAATGAATCCTCCAGCCTTTAGTCATCTGGAAGCCATTGGCCGTTATTCAGCTCATGATCTAACCCCATTTGGCCCACAAAGAATAAAACTAATAATAAACTAGAAATCACTGAGAGTGAGCAGACCTCTGCCAAGCTGCTTGTTTTCACAATAATTTGATGTTCATCTAAATCCAAATGTCCAACATTTCTTTTTACTCAGCATTATTGGATTCACTGACCATGAAAAGATCACCTTAGTATTTGGAATTACTTTTATTTCATCAATAGTTCAATAATTATTCATAATAAACTGTATTTCCACATTGGCAGCTTGTGGTTCATTCCCAAAATCAATGTAACCAATTAGTCCTTATGCCATTCCCAACTCATCCAGTTAATCCATAAACAAGAACCGCTAAAACCATGATCTCCTTGGTGGCAGTAAAAACAGATCATAGTGCATCTTAGCCAATAAAACCACTCGCTCACAGCACAAGATCAGGTCAAATTCAGGCACTGAAACACAGGAGCAAGAAGACCAGTCACTCAGCAATTTAATGCAACAGGTGTTCTACTTCTCCCCCCCTCTTAATGAGAGTTTAACTCTTGATTTAATTTTATTTTACTTTAATTTATTGCACATACTCTCTTTTTCATTTTTTTGTCTGTCCTTTTCTAACATGTTTGGCAGACATTACTTGTGGGTCTGGGTGATTTATTATGTCACAAAGCAGACAAGCAAAAAGCAGTAAGGTATCAGAGGGGGGGGGGGGGGG
>SSNP01000216.1:27100-63106 GCA_006937955.1 Pachypanchax playfairii | reverse complement strand
GGGGGGGGGGGGGGGGGTCACAAAAACAACCAAAACTAACAAAAAACAAAACAGTCAAAATACATTAGTTGCAGAAAACCACAATTATAAGAATTTTAACAATTATACAACCTTAAAGAGGCCATTCAATTAAAACATTTTTTCTGAGGTTTCTGTTGAATATTTTAGCTCCACAGATGTTTCTTACCTTCATAGTGTTTGTGAAAACAGCCCAATGACTTCTCGTTCAGCTTTTATCTCTCAAACTACGCAGATGGCGCTAACACCCGAGTTCGAACGGTCTGTATTTGTTTCGTCACAACTCCTTTAATCGTTAGTATTCATCAGCTCCCGCAGTTGAAACCACACCTAGCATGCTGCTGGCTAAAAGCTGTAGCATAAGACGTAGCAAACCGGAAGAGAGAACGTCTGATGTTGCCATGCACAGCGGGGCAGGAAACAGTATACCTTGCACTCATAGGCTACTTTGTTAGCCAATCTGAGTCCAGCAAATTTGCATGAATATTAATGAGTCACAGCCCGAAGCCTGACGAATCTTTACGCAGTCAGATTGAAAGGTCTGTTAATCAGTGTTTCTTAACGTTTTTTAGATATAAAATGTTTCAAATTACAGGTTAATACTTAAGCAAAAAACACAAAGTCATGAAATTTATATTAAATGGCCTCTTTAAGAGTTTTTGATTTACCTATATTAAATTACATATATCAAGGTTTGTTTGCTCATTTGTGTGTATGTGTTTGTGTGTGTGGTGGCAAGGGGGGGCTTCTGTATGTATTTATGTGTAGATTTGAGTCTTTGCGTGCAATGGCGTGTCTAAGCACACAATGTCTTTATTTCATATTTAAAATTTGTGGGCTGCATGGTGGTGCTGTTGATTAGCACTGTTGCCTCGTGGCAAGAAGGTCTGGAACTCAAACCCCAGCTGGGTGGCATCTGCAGCTTTACCTTGTGCATTTGTGGGTTTTCCCCTGTGACTCAGGTGCGCTCCATCAGACCAAAAACATGCATGTTAGATAGATTGGCAAATTTAAACTGGCTCTTGGTGTGACTGGTTGTGGAGACCAGCACCAGTCCCCCCTGGAACAGGTGAGACAGTGTACATTGATCACATCAAAGGGCCATATAAAGACAATCATACACACACACACACACACACACACACACAATATCAGCTGAGAATCACTAACTGACATGCATGTTTTTATCCTGTAAGAAACAGAGGTACTCGGAAAAAAGCAAAGAATATAAAAACTCAACTCACAAAGGCTGAGATTTGAACTAGAGACCTCAGAACAGAGCTAACCACTGTGCCACCATGCAGCCCTAATGGAAAACATTTCCCAAATTTCAGAGATGCAAATAATAAACCATCAATCAGCTGCTTCCACCACTTTCTTATCTCAGCTGTTGTTAACAAAAACATAACAATAACTTTAAAAAACATCATATTGAAGGACTGGCGGCATGACTAGGGTGTGGCCCCGCCCTTCGCACAGTGATCATTGCAGATAAACTATTTAAATAGTACTTCAGTGTGTTGATTGGTTGCATGTGGAGTCTTGTTTGTTTTTATTATTGTTTTGGAAATTCGCCTGTGTGGTTGATCTGTTTTACAGGCCACGCTGGTCGTGTTGAAGAATTCCACCTCTAACAAACTGAGGCATTAAAGAATGTAACAGCTTTCCAGCACCAAGTTGAGCTCATTTAAACACACATAAGCACACGGGAAAAACATGCCCTAACAGCATCAGATCTGCCACAGGTTTTCCCACATCAGAACGTCTTCTGAAAAGACCTGGAGATCAGGACTTAAGAGGACGAGGAAGGGGAGCAGAATATGAGCAGAACGTGTGAAGGATGGGTTGTGGTGGGAAACAGGAGGGAGGCTGAGTGAGAAGAAAAAGAAAGAAATCTAACAGCATGCTAAAATTATTAGCGGTGAAACTGTTTCCATGTGGCCGTATGGTCCCTGTTAAAACACGGCGAGGGCAGAGAAGAGCAGCAAGAGAGGATGAAATTACATCTCAGGAGTCTGTGAAGTCCTTGTTTATCGGTGCTCCTCAATCTGTCAATGCTCTCTGTCGGCTCATGGAAACTCAGAGGTCCCCAAAACAGTATTGTTCAGACCGGACCATGTTTAGAAGCTAGGGGAACATCTGGAGACGATCAGGAGCCGCCATGTGGAGGCTTAAATTCTTCTTGAAGGGCCCTAATTTGGCTCAATTGTAAATTTTAGCATTCGTGTCAGTTGAAAATCCGCTGCCTCTGTAACAGTAGCTCATGCAATCAGAGTCCAAATGATCACAAGCAAATACAGCCACTTGAGTTAAATCTTCTTCATTTGGATGTCTTGCCCATTCACAGCAGAGTGAACACGCTGATGCAGGATGTCATGTTGAAGGGCGGCTTCTTAATGGAGTATAAATGAGTGTCAAGATGATGAACAGCTCCTTTGGGACCTCTGTGGGCCTTTGATCTACAGAGAGAAGGTGAACACTGTCTGAAGCTGGTGTGAATCCATCAGTCTCTCAGTGTTACCGCTGTCTTATTTATTGACAGGAAGTATCAGCACATCTGCACAGACTGGAACATCTTCAGGATTTCTTCTCTAGAACTGAGCCTGAAGGGACTTTTGGTCTTGACTTAATGATGTCATTCTTGTCTCGGCTTTATCCTTTCCTAATAAATCACCATCAAAAAAGTAAGAGATGACATTAGCTTTACTCTCAATCTTTGTCTTGTTTACTTTTACCGAGAGCCTGAACTATTAAATATGTTGCCACTCAAACCTGGAAAATATCTATAAACATGTAGAGTCTTAAAAAATGAATCAAATAAAAAGATGTGGGAATATTTGTCTCAGCTATCAGCGCTGCTACTTTTTATAATGACTAATAACCGTAATACTTGACGGGATTGTTTGTGATTTTCTTCATCATTTTAAATAAGAATTATAAATGTCACTTTTGCTGTTCTGACCTGCCCAAAACAAACTTAAATTAATAAAATCTCACAGCTTCATAATTTATCAGCTTTATGTGATGTTAGGATGTTGGGAGGTGTGTATGTGTGTGCGTTCCTGTGCGCGTGCCTACCTGTACCACTCCAGCCCTTTGTCAAAGAACCTGTCGAAGAAGTGCGGCTCTGCGCCGAACGCCCTCACGTCCGGGTGAATGCGCAGAAACTCCAGCAGGGCGCGGGTTCCTCCTTTTTTCACGCCAATTATAATTGCCTGCGGTAACCTTTTAGTCCCGAACGTGTTGGAAACAGGAAGGCCGTTCCGCTCCATCTCACCGCCCAGTGCGTCCCGGGGCAGCTGCTCAGCCGCGTCCACCTGCAGCGCGTCTTCGGGTTCCGTGTGGTTCCTTTGGAACGGTGCGTCCGGGTACATGGAGGGACGTATATCCTCCAGTACTCTGGATCTCTGGCGATCGTCCAAAATGTCATAATCTGAATTTTGTTGGTTGTATAAAGTTCTCGGGGCCGAATCGCAAAGTCCCGTGAGACAGTAGAAGAAGTATGTAAAGATCAGGACCATGGTAAAGAACACGGAGACTCTGGAGAGCACCTTCCCAAAGTTGAACCGGACTCTGCCTCCACAACATCCCATGAGTCGATCTCCTGCTCGACGCCACAGAACCAGAACGGTGACAACATGCTTCTTCCACCTACATGGATCAGAATTCTATTTCTACAGAACCTGTTGCGCAAATGAGAGAATGACTTGGAAAGTTTCTCTCAGCAGCGAAATGGCGCTGAGGATTTGTCAAAGGTAGAGTTCAAAACGTTAATCCGTTGAAAAACTTAGTTAAACAGTCGCTGTAGACATGTTTGTCTTTAATATGACTCGGTTTTAATGCTGAGACCTTTCAGTCTCTTGTGCGCTCGGAGGTGTTCTCCCCTCCTCTTTACTGCGTCCGCTCCATCCCACCCATCCACCCGCCTCTCAAGTCTCCACCTTCACTCCTCATGGTAAACAACAGACATACATGCAAAGTTCCCCGGATGGATTTAGTTTCATGTTACAAAATACACATTTTTATTTTTGCACGCAAAAACTCTTTTTCCTGTTTGCAGTTGTAACATAGACACAAAAAAATGTGCTTTTGCAAAATAATCTGTAAAAAAGGTCCTTGACATCGTTAATAAATAAATAAATCAGGTCCTCTCGTAGTCTGTTTGCGTCATTTGTAGACTCTTTTCTGACTCAACAACCCCAGATTCCTGTCTGACCCTTACCTGACTATCTGATTTTGGATTTCTCTGATTACCTGTGACTTACCTTCCGTCCATTTAACCACGCCTCTCTGCTCCGTTACTGAAATGCACAAGTCATCAGTCTCATCACTGTTTCTCCTCAAAGAGGTACTGATATGTGTTTTTTGTATTTGGATTTATTGAATTGAGGTATTTTGTTTGCATGAAGAGGATTATCCATGTATTTTCATGATCACCATCTCATTTGCCTTGTCCCCTGCTGATGACACATCTTTTCCTGTGTTCCCTCCAGCTTCAGATTAAATAAAACCATGTTCTCTGAAGTCTCTCTTATCTCTACTACCATCTTCAAGTATTTCCTGTCAAGAAGGTCAGTAGTATCAAGGGAAAAAGAGGAACTAACTTTGGCCTTGCTGCTGCTGACATCACTGATCAAGTGACTCCTGTTAAAACCCTCCTTTGCTCCAACACAAACATCTTTAACATTCAAACTAAAGAGAAGTCTTGTCATTCCTGCAGAGCATGTCTAATTATTCTCTTTATCACAGTTTAACCTAGTCCAACAAACATCCACCTCTTCTAGAGACATATTGGACATCCAAAGACTTTTTACTACACAATTCATTCTCTGTTCTGCAGTTGAGTCCAGCCACAAACGCATATTACAGTTATCCGCTTGTATTGCTAATACTAGTTAGCTTAGTCACTGAGCACAACTTTAGCACATCTTACTTCATTGTAATTCATCTTGTTGCCCATGAGATATTTTGCAATCTGACAGGGAGTTAAAGTTTTAAAGAGGCAATTTCATACACATTTCAGGACTTTGTGGTTATTTCTTAAGTATTAACCAGTAATATGAAACATTTTATATCTAAAAAAAACATTAGGAAACACTGATTAACAGACCTTTCAATCTGAAAAATTCGTGTGGTTCCGGCTCCTTCCGTCAGGCTGCTTCGTCAGCAGCTCGTTCATATTCATTGTTCGAATTTGCTGGACTCTGATTGGCTAACAAACTAGCCTATGAGAGCAAGGTATACTGTTTCCTGCCCCGCCGCGCATGGCAACGTCAGATGTCGTGTCTTCCTGTTTGGTGCATCTTATGCTACAGCTTTTTAGTGAGCAGCATGCTAGGCGTGGTTTCAACTGCGGATGCTGCCGAATACTAAAGCTGGATTCATACTAACGCAAAGGCAAATGTGCTCCCACACGGCGGCATACTGACGGAGCCAGTTTCGGTTCATACTACCCTGACCCTGTTGCAAAGAAATTCTCAGCCAGGACAGCAGGAGGCGCATTCCTTACTTAGAGGTCTCCCGGTGGTTTTTGTGTGGTTAAAACCATGAGATGAACAAATAAAAAGCAGGGACTCTATGGCCACCGGCATCGCCACTACTGCCCTTTAGACCTCTTTTAATGCAAACAAATTTGTCTTTAAAACTGTCAACACTCGCGTTGTTTACTAAAGGGAAGCTATGTCGTGCTGGAAATGATGTTGCGTTGTTTGGCTGACCAATCACAGACGTGCGTCATCCGACGTGGTCGTTGGAAAGTTAGAAAATAGAGCGTGACTCCAACCGACCATCCGAGGCAATTGGAGAGCCCATACAAATCAATCAAATCAAAAATACTTTATTAATCCCCGAAGGGAAATTAAGTGTTGTTGTAGCTCAGTTCTTCTTCAAGGAGCCATTGTAGGGGGTTCTACCTGTGGACAGGTAGGATCTCCTGTAGAGGGTTCTAGCTGTGGACAGGAAGGATCTCCTAGTGGTCTGTGCTGCAGCTGATTTTGAAGAATCTTCTGACTGAAGACACTGTGTTGTTGAGTTACTGTGTTCTGAAGAGGATGATTAGGGTTTTCCATCATGTTCTTCATCCTCCTTTGGACAATCAACTTAAGAGACTCCAGTTCAGTCTCCAGGACAGAATCAGTCCTCCTTATCCATCTGTTCAGCCTCTTTAAGTCACTTGCTCTGATGCTGCTCCCCCAACAAGTGACTGCAGATGTGATCAGCTGACAAACTCCTCTTCTATTGCCGCTCCTCTTCAAATCTCTGTCTGCACGTATTGTTTGAAAGCCAGGTAGACACACACAGGAGTTTGGGACATGCTCCTTTAGCCATGTCTCTGTAAAACACATGACTACGTATCATACATGACTACGTATTGTACGACGTCATATCATGGCGGTACGTGTCTCCGACACACGTCGGAGCTGCATTAATATGAATCTAGCTTTACGAACAAAGGAGTTGTGATGAAACAGATACAGGCCTTTCGGACTCGAGAGAAATCAGGTTTTATCACCACCTGCGTAGTTTGAGAGATAAAAACTGAAAGAGAAGTTGTTGACCTGTTTTCACACCCAGTATGAAGGTATAAACACCTGTGGAGCTAAAATATTCAACAGAAACCTCAGAAAAAACGTTTTTAATGGAAGGGCCAACAAGATGCCAGACGATCAGATTGTGCTCATGCAGTATTGTGAATGACTCTCAGCTACTAATAAACCAATTTTTAGCTCAGTATTTGTAAGGACAACAGGGTTATAGTCACTTTTGTGTTTGTTAGTTTTGATTAGCTCTGGCAGACATGTTAAATTAATCACCCTCCCTTCATTTTTACATGGTATTTGTTCACAGAGGAAAATGTTCTTTGGTTAGCACTACAAACAACAGATTCCCTGAGGATACTTGTCTAAAAATCCTTGTACTCCTCCTGCACACTGAGATTCACCTCTACACCAACTCAGACAACAGAATGAGCTCATGTGAGGAGACGTACAGGCTGCTCTGTAACTGTTTCCTGAGGTGTGACAGGTTGAGTGTGTCACCTCTGGGGACAGGAGAGAACGGCTCTGAGATGTTCCCCTGACTTTGTAAAGCTGGGGCAGGTGTTGGGTTTCTTCTGACAGCGAGATGAAGTTCATACTTTGAACTGACTAAGGGAGTCTGTTTTTGCTGGATGAGAAGATCTGAAAAAAAGAGGGTGGAGAGGTAAAGGTGGTTAATCTCTCTAAAATAGACACACTCAGCCCTGGAGCCATTTCAGACACATAGATCAGATTTACATTACAATGTCACTGTATCATTGTGATGTTTTACTCTTTAGTAAAATTATTGAATCATTTCAGAGAGGAAAAAAGTATAGTCTTTGTTTGTATTATATAATTTTCTCAGAAAACTTGGTTGACATTTAACTATAGAGCAACAGCTTACAGCCAAATAACTTAGCGAGAAAACACGGTTTTAAACATGCATCTTTTTCATCTGAGTATGAAAATTCAGTGTTTAATTTGCTGTGGAAGGTCAAATCATGGTCAAGTCTCCTCCCACACAGAAAATAGTTCAGGTCGCACAGAAGTGGTTGAGAGATCACTAATGTAGTTTGTTTCTGCATAAATGAATAATCAACGAGAGCCCTTTTAAACAAATTAAACAAAATATACTTGATTTAATCAGAAAGTTCTTAAAAGTTTTGTACATTTTTTTTCTATGAGGATTTGGAAGGATCAAATTGTGCAACAACTACAAACACAATGTTTTTGTACAGAACTGTTGAGAGGTTTTTTACATCCACAGGAGGTTTAGAAGCTAAATCAGAGCAGCAATAAACTTTCTCAATTTCTTCTTCTCATGAGATGCATGACGCTCAGGTGTCATTGATATTTGAGAAATGTACGAGATCAGTTTTCAACTCGGAACAGCTGGAATATTGTCTCAGTTTAGCGAACTTTGAAACTGAGTTGTGACTAATTGGAGGCAAAAAATAAATATCTATATATAATCTAATTTCCCACGTGTGACAATATTGCTAATAAAATGAATGTAAAGCTAGTTCAGATGTTTAGTGACTAAATTACAACAAGAATGACATTCAAGCAGATGTCACTCAAATGTCACATATCGCACAACATGTCTAATATAAAGCTGAACATGTTTATGAGTATCCACTTAGACAAGTTTCAAAACTATAGCTTAAAGTTTTAGGAGTTATTTTTTACTACTTTAAATTAGATGAATACTGAACTTGTTCAAAATAGGGATGTGATTACAAATTTCTGTAATTAATTAGGGGGTCTCTTATTATTTACTCACAATTAAACACATTTTAAATGCACCCTTTCTGGCCAAGTTTGATGTCAGACATAAAAGAAATTATTTTTGGTAACTTTTGGAAACTGAAATAAAGAACACCAAAACCGAAGGAGATTTGCATTTAGAGATTTATACCCAATTGTCTTTTTTCATAGACATTATTTTCATATTATTTAAAATGTGGTGTAATTTTAATAACAAGGAATTCATTGTTTATAATCCAAAGAGCATTAAAAACCAATAAAAGAAACATCATTCATTTAAAAAACTTCTCTTCTCACTGTCTTCTGAATTTATTTTGCTATGTACTTCTATGATAAACTTCAACAAATGTACTACAAAGTTTTGGAACTTTAATTGCTGCTAAATTTAAGCAAAAGCTGCAGCCATTTACACTTAATCACACTTGTGTCATTTAAATGATAATTTTATCTTCAAACCTGCGAAACCTTTGGGTTAATTCTCCTCACAAGTTATATGCAAGTGTTATTCATATGATGATTGATGATTGAGAAGAACATGTTAAAGCAGATATAATCAAAAGAATTACAATGTATTGCTAATATGGACTGCTATGATCCTTGGTAAATGTATTGTTTTTCACTTCAGGAGCTGTACAAACTTAACAAGCAATACAAAAGAATGTTAATTAGTGAACTTTAGAGATTCTGGTTGCTGGATTATCTTACCAGTCTCTCAGCTCTCAACCTCTCTCCCTGTTTATCTAGAATACAAATGAACAAATCTTCTAACCTGTCAAACACTTTCCTTTCAGAAATACGTGAAGTTTTCAAGTTAAACATTTTGAAGCCAGTGATTTTGGTTGTCACTTCCCTTTCAGACAAAGCACTCAGTAAATATAGAATAATTATACGTTTAAAAAGCCTTTGTAAACCTCCTAAAACTGAGGCAATCTTAGTAATAAAGAATGCACAGCTGTGGAAATGACTCTTTTCTAACAATAGCTGTTTATTTGGTGAAAACAAGGTCAAAATCCAGAATCTGCCTGCATGAAAAATTCTCTTTTCTTATTTTTTTGCCATTAATTGCACCAGTTGGAGTTAAACTGACAGGTTTGGACTTGGAATTATAAACACTCACATTACAGAAACAGACAGCAGCATTGTGGAAACAAATATGACATGCAAGCTGTGAACTGATCGTGTGTAGATGGTGCTCACAGTCACGTGCTGGCATTGATGCACGTGTGTGTGCAGTAAAGACGATATTTCCAACTGTTGTGCCTGCAGGTGTGTTCTGGTGCTGCATCCCTGCTCACACCACAGATAGCTTTCCATCACCAGCAGGTCTGCTCATGGCGTGTACATGTGTCAGCCATTACAGTAACTTACAAGTGCTCTCCAGCATTAGATGAATGTTCCACTCCAATTTTGTAATCCCCAGAACGAGGAAGGAGTTGTCACCAATTTCCAGAACCCTTTGAGGTACTGGAAGCGCATTTTACCTGAGAGATACTCATGTCATTGCTTTACATTTCTACAGATATGAACCCTGGCATTTTTTAGGAAAGCAATGACATTGGAAAGGTTCTGAAAATTATATACCGTATATGCAAATATTTTCACGACTAAAATATTTTGCTGCAAAAGTAAATTTTTGTGAATAAGAATGTTTGAGTGATTGACAGAACAGTAAAAGTTAATGTTTGCGTGTAATAAAGTACGCAGTGATTTTTATTTGCAAAAATATTTGTGTATATGGTAATGTCTTTCCTGTTGTAGATAGATCTTTAAATGATCTTTAAAGAGGCCATTTCATATAAATTTCAGGACTTTATGGTTATTTAAGTATTAACCTGTAATATGAAACATTTTATATCAAAAAATGTCAGGAAACACTGATTAACAGACCTTTCAATCTGTCTGCGTCAAAATTCGGCTGTTTCCGACAGGCTTCGGGCAGCAGCTCAGTCATATTCATTATTTGAATTTGCTGAACTCAGATTGGCTAACAAACTAGCCTGCGCATGGCAACATCAGACGTTCTCTCTTCCGGTTTGCTACGTCTTATGCTACAGCTTTTAGCCAGCAGCATGCTAGGCGTGGTTTCAACTGCGGGAGCTGCATGAATACTAACGAACAAAGGAGTTGTGAGGAAACAAGTACCGGCCGTTTGAACTCAGGTGTTATCGCCACCTGCGTAGTTTGAGAGATAAAAACTGAAAGAGAAGTTATTGGGCTGTTTTCACACCCACTATGAAGGTAAGAACACCTGTGGAGCTAAAATATTCAACAGAAACCTCAGAAAAAAACGTTTTTAATGGAAGGGCCTTTTTAAAGGTTTGGAGAAAAAGAGATTCACTCTGACCAAATATCAAATTTGTTCTTCTGGAAAAAAATCTTATTGGTTGTTGCTTCTATTGCAGGTTTTGAGGAGGTTGAGGGAGTCCAGGAAATCAAGGAATCAACTAAGGTGTAAGAAGAGGAGAGAGGAGTGCGGGTGAGTCTAAGTGGATTTTACCTGGTATTAGTTTGTCATTTCACTCAGAAATAAACACTATTTGTCTCAACAGAAGTTGTTTAAAGAACCATCCTCAAGGTGAGATATTGACTATTCAGAATCTTTCCACAGAAACCCTCTTAAAAAAATCTGAACTATAACTATAATATAACTATAACTATAACCTCATGAATGGGGTCTCAATTTCTGCAGTTTTAAAAGAGGCCCTTCCAGAGGTTTCTGTTGAATATTTTAGCTCCACAGGTGTTCTTACCTTCATAGTGGGTGAAAACAGGTCAACAACTTCTCTTTCAGTTTTTATCTCTCAAACTACGCAGGTGGCAATAACACCTGAGTTCAAACGGCCTGTATTTGTTTCATCACAACTCCTTTGTTTATTAGTATTCATCAATATTAATGAGTTGCAGACAGATTGAAAGGGCTGTTAATCAGTGTTTCCCAACGTATTTTAGATATGAAATGTTTCATATTACTGGTCAATACTTAAGAAATAACCACAAAGTCCTGAAATTTGTGTGAAATGGCCTCTTGAAGAAACAACAGACGCCATGCACGTCATCTTAAAGAGCTGAATGAAGCTGAGGCCACAAAGTCAGAGAGAATGACTAATAGATCAGTCGGTCCATGGAGGAAAATTGCCCTCCTCCTCCTCCTAGCCTTTATTCCTTATGTCCTGTCACCTGAAGTTCTTGAGATTCCCAAACCCGCCCTGCAGCTTTATTGAGAGATCATCAGAAGGATCAGTGTAGCAAAAGATCAGAGTGGCGAGGTGTTCAGCGCTTACGTAACAGTCTCGAGAGCAGACCCGCTGTGTGCCTCAGATTTTAACGTGGAAGTAATTTATATCTGAGAAACAGTTTGCAGGCTTTCATTCCTATTTTACAAGCCAAAACCAAGAGGTTTCATTCTTTGACTGATATAAACTTATAGAGACGTAAGCCTGTGAGCAAGAAAGCAGCTGTTGAAAACCATCTTCAATATGTCTTTCATCTTGACAATAAAAACTTGAAGACCTTTCCAGAGAGCGTGTCAGCACAGGAGCTGTGGATTCAACAAAAAGAGTTGCTTACTGTCTCTTTGTGCTTTATTGGAGCTGCAGAATGAAGCTAAAGGGAATTAAAGTGAATGACAATCATGTCATCGCGTAAGCCGCAGATCGCTCAGGAAATGCCTTCTTTTCTAATCCCTGGCTCTGTGGTGAAAAACGTGGGATCTGGTGTTTGGCTCTGAAAGCGATGTTGGGTGTGTTAGGGAAGGGTGGAGGAGCCGAGGCCGAGATGTGTTTGTGGCAGCGTGACGAGCTTTGAGTGAGAGATGGAGAGGTTAGATGTCAAAGAGGTCGTGGCGATTAGAGGAGTAAACCATGTTACGCCCTCGAGTGGAGTTTGAGAGAGTTTTAATCATCTGGATGCAATTCTGTCAAAGGTGCTGCAAACTCAAGCGTTCATGCTTCATTATCAACACATCCACGCGTGTGTCGGCGGAGGCCCGTTGCTCCGTTCTGCACAAACCACTTGCAGTTCCCCATCCCAGACTGTTTCTGAGTGAAATGCTTGTGGGCTGCTTCCTGTGGCTTCCTTACATTCAAATTCCTCGTCGTCTTAAATGCTGATTGCTGTGACGTCAACTCCAAAACCTCAGCCTCGTCTTTTATGTGTCTCTGTCACCATCTTTTTTTTTCCGTACAGTGTGTGAAAAACAACTTTTTTTCCATCGTTGTCATTCCTGGACGTGAACAGTTGAGTGAAACACTGCACTACCGTTACTGACCCCGGGGCCTCCATCCCCACTTCGTCTTTTAACTTTTTAAATATTCACACTGAGCAAAAACAGCTGAGGTGGCAAAAGATTCACGTGAACATGGTACCATTTGAAGCAATCCGTAAATAAAAACACAGGAAAAAAAGTCATCAGATGGGTGTTAACTGAGTGTAATTACTGGTGTAAAACCACAGCAGTTTGTCTCTCCACTTTCTGGAGTTTCCCATGTTTTTCAAATTCCAAACCATCACAGAAACTGTGAGAAAAAAGAGCAAAAGAGCTGTCATCTTTAAAAAAAAAAAAAAAGAGAGAGGAGGGGGGAACTTTCCTGTCCATCGGCTCACGGTTGAGTCAGGTTTGCTTAAATAGGATAACCTGTCCTGTTGGATCCTGCAGGCTGCGGCGAGAGAAAGAGTGTGTGTGTGTGTGTGTGTGTGTGTGTGTGTGTGTGTGTGGGTTTGTATTTCTGACCTCCTGGGGACCTGTTTCCTGACTTTTACTATCTTTCTGGGGTCCGAGGGTTCTTGTGGGGACCGAAGCCTGGTCCCCATGAGGGGGACTCCCCTTTTTAGGGTTAGGGGTTAGGTTTATAGGTATGGTGTAAATAGAGTTTTAGTTAGTCTTAGGGTTAGTTATAGATCAGTAATGGTTAAGGTTAGTAAAAGGGTTTGGGTTAGGTATAAATCTAGTTACTAAAATCAATGGAAGTCAATGGACGGTCCCCATAAGGATACCAAAACACACTTGAGTGTGTGTGTGTGTGTGTGTGTGTGTGTGTGTGTGTGTGTGTGTGTGTGTGTGTGTGTGTGTGAAACTGCTTGCTGCAGAAACATGAGATTGGCTTCTACCCCATGGGGTCTAACTTTTACTGGAATGCCAAATCAGGTGGGATTCGAACAAGCAAACGAGCCACTCAGGTGCCGCAGGTTGTTTTGGCCCAGAGGGAAGAGACTGTACCAAATACAGTATTGGATCTAACAATGTTTAAAAAAATAAAAACAAAAAAACACAAATCTGCTGGGAGATAAAAGGGGCATTGAATGTTTATATTTCTCTATAGGGACTGGTATATTAATTAATTTGTGTCAGTTATCTGTGACTCTGAAGAAGGTTTATCTAATTTTCTTAGTTTGCATACTCTAAATTTTATAATTAAATGTGTTTTCAAACCTTGAACTGCTTTACTAGCACCTTTCTGTGTGCTAACAATGGTTGTTAAAATGTTAAGAGACGGCACAAAATTTCAGAAGTAGGACTGTATAAAAAATTTTTGAACGATTTTGGTTATCTGTTACAAATAACTCTTTAATTCTCCAACCTCGGTTTGGAGAATTAGAGTTTAATTCTGACAGAATTGAAGAGCTAACAGCTAGTCTGAGCTGCACTAAAACATAAATGACTTACAGTCTTCTAAAAACGTCTAATTTCAAAAGATTTCCTAAAGCTTTACATCACTGTCCATCTCATATTAGATGGTTATCTATATGTAGTTATTTTGTTATTTTTAAAGAGTCTATTTCATACAAAGTATTAACCAGTAATATGAAACATTTTATATCTAAAAAACGTCAGGAAACACTGATTAACAGACCTTTCAATCTGTCTGCATTAAAATTCGGGTGGTTCCGGCTCCTTCCGTCAGGCCTCAAGTAGCAGCTCGTTCATATTCATTATTCGAATTTGCTGGATTGGCTAAGAAACTAGCCTATGAGAGCAAGGTATACTGTTTCCTGCCCCCCTGTGCATGGCAACAGCAGACGTTCTCTCTTCCTGTTTGCTACGTCTTATGCTACAGCTTTTAGCGAGCGACATGCTAGGCGTGGTTTCAACTGCGGGAGTTGTTGACCTGTTTTCACACCCACTGTGAAGGTAAGAACACCTGTGGAGCTAAAATATTCAACAGAAACCTCAGAAAAAACGTTTTTAATGGAAGGGCCTCTTTAAAAACGGTTTTTCTGAGGTTTCTGTTGAATATTCTACAGGTGTTCTTACCTTCATAGCGGGTGTGAAAACAGGTCAACAACTTCTCTTTCATTTTTTATCTCACAAACATACGCAAGTGGCGATAAAACCTGAGTTCTCTCGAGTCAGAAAAGCCTGTATTTGTTACGTTACAACTACTTTGCTCATTAGTATTCATCACCTTACGCAGTTGAGACCATGTCTATGATGCTGCTGTTAGCCTAAACTTGTATCAAACAGGAAACAACTCCGTGTGCTGTTGCCATGCGCAGCGGGGAAGGAAACAGGAAGCCATGCTCTCATAGGCTAGTTTGTTAGCCAATCTGAGTCCAGCAAATTCACATAATGAATATTAATGAGTTGGAGCTCAAGATGGGTCAAATTTTTACGCAGATAGATTGAAAAGGTTGTAAATCAGTGTTTCCTAACGTTTTTTGCTATAAAATGTTTCATATTACAGGTTAATACTTCAAAAATAATCCCAAAGTCATGATATTTGTGTGAAATGGCCTCTGTAGCAGCTAGCTGTAGTATTTTCTGTACAATCTGAGGAACTTTCTGTTGGAAAATGTATTTTTAGGCAACAAAATTGTATGATGTGAAACTGTCTTTGGTATAATAGATTTAGAAACTAGAGCTCATATGAGCTATTAACATTTTTATGATTATAGTCCAGCCACACTGACTTTATTTAAACTCCAGCAGATGCTCGTATTGTTGTAGTTCTGATAAGCACAAGAATTTGTCACAAAGCCTTTTTTTAGAGGTAGTTTTTAAGACTTCTTCTTTTTTAACCTCTGGACCAACGAAAGTAGTCACAAACACAAAATATCCTCCCCTTCCTGTAATTCTCTTCTGGTCTCATTTTAGATTTTGAGGTCTCTGAGTACTGAGACACAACAGAACTGTTGGTACGAACAGGAGCAGGAAATGCGTCCAAAGCAGATTTAAAATTAGCAAATATTTAAATATTTTGTGGTAAGGTGTCTGTGTAAAGTTTTTGAAAAAATAATATCCTGTTGTAGATAGTTTTTTGGACAATCTCAGTTTGGAAAAGGGGATTGGTGGAATTTTTTTATAAAGTCATGCTAACTCAATTTGTGTAACCTCTAAACAGCTCTAAATTTCAGATTATGTATTTATTTTAACAGAATGTTGATCTTATTAGCACGAGCTAATAATGATAAGACAGCATAAACTAGCTGTAGCTGCCTGGGAAAATTCAGACAGGAGTTTCATATTTTGTCTGTTGAAAACACAAAACTGTGTAATGGGAAATTAAATGTAGTATAAACGTTTAGAATTTGCTATTCACAAGAACTGCTATAAAATGTTTGGAATTAGAGTTGTTTGTGTCCCGCTCTAGTTTTTACATCTGATCAGATTAAACTAACGTTTAAACCTTTCAATAGAAACCCGTTTAAAAACGATTGTAATTGTTGCATAATAAACCCAAACAGTCATTAATATACGGAGAATAATACTTTGTGTAAACGTGTGTCTGTGAGTTGCGCAAGTGCTCAGGGCCATATGAAATGATGAGGAATGTGGAATTCCCCTAATTCTTAAAACAAGAATCCAGATATCACACAAACAGATCCACACAGTAAATGATTTATGTCTTCTGAGTTTAAGAGATTAAATGTGCTCTAAGGAATTAACCTTCCTTTATGGGTCTTTTTGTCTTCATATTTGTAGATTTTTAGTTTAAAACAAGTTACTTATTCCTTTTACTTTTATCTGCTAAGAAAGACTGAAGTCAGAACGCCTACTGAACTGTTTTAAAACACTGACAGTCATGTAGATTACAGGGGTGTGATTGGCTTATAATCACTGAGTTTAAAGAACTCTAGAACCTCCGAACAATTTTCTACACAGGAGTTAGCAATCACTAAGAACCAAAGGAGCAATTTAGACTATCAGGGCCACCCATCAGGGGTCTGCGGGGAGTTGAAGGGTTCACAAAGAAAGCTCCAAATTGATGTGTTCATGGAAAGAGGAAGAAACGCAGGATCGTGTGCAGGAAAGGAGTTGACTTTCCAACACATACGGTGAACAATCCAGATCTCATACAGCAACAAGAGAGGATGAGCAGCTGCAGATCGCCGGGAGTTTAGGGAAGAGGGAGGGTGGGTTTAGTTTGGGTTTGTGTTGATGAGGGCAATCTGTGGCTCTGAACCCAGGGAAAGACTGAGGTCATTACATTCTACTCTACATGCAGTTTAACTCTACCAAAAAAAAAAAGAGGAGAAAGCAGAAGAAGAAGGAAAAACAACATTTTAATGTGCCGTAAACCTCCGGAGACGTTACATTCACAGACAAAAAATACAGAAGTTTCCACAGAATTGCTCTAACTGTCCGCAGGCCGAGCCTCCGTTTAAATGTTTTTGCACTTTCAAAGACACGGTTTGGCGTTTATTTCCCGGCCTCGGCTGCACAAAAGATCTCGTATCAGACATGTGGGCACCTTTTAAAGTCTGGATTTTAGGAAAACAAACAGCCCTCTCCCAGATGATGAGAGCGAACAATAACACTGCCTCTTAGCTCAGATATTCCTTTGAAACTTTTTGAGGAAAAACAAAACAAAAGCCAAGACTTGTGCCTCTGTCTGCAGGCTACCATCTACCTGAAACTGATCAGAGCACAGATAGAAAAGGACTGATGTTTGTAAACATCTTCGAAACCCCTCCACAGCGTTAAGAAGCCAGAAGGTGATTGAGCGATAAAGGTGACAATAATGTGGCACAAGTCTCTGAGATTTCATGTTTGTTTGTTTTCTCTACTTTTTGGATCTGACATCAGGGCGACGTGTTTTGGCTTTTGTTTCATGGATCATTTTCTCATCCAGATCCTGCATGTCAGTCTTCAAATTTGATCTGTGTTCCTGTTTTTTCACTGTATTTTGTATTTTTGCTTCAGTAATTACCTGTAAAACTCCATGTTCCTGTAAATGCATCATGTTATACACTTCACATATCCGCAGCAGATAAAATGTGTTTAAACTGCTCAGTAAATGCTACATTGGAGAAAACGATGAGTAAAACATTCCCATCCTGTCTTGATGGAGTTACAACAACCTCCAACGACGTTCAGGGGTTTTGAGCTCCTCTTTGATCCCGAATGGAAATCCCATTCCAGTGTTGTGTATAAAAGCTCTAAAGCTAGACGCAGCGGAACACGTTTGGCGAGCACATGTACCATACATCCGAAACATGTGCCAACCCCCCCGAATATACACACACTTCTCGTATAGATGGAGACATCCTATATAAGTGACTCACATACTGCAGATATTAGCCTCTGATGAAAGGGATTTTTTTTCTTTCTGGCTTCCAAGGAGCTTCTGCGGTAGATGAACCACTGGAGGACAGATGTTTCTGTGGAATACTACCTTAATGAAACTGGATATAATGATGTGGCGTGTAGACACACAATGAGATACTATGTTCTGCTGCTCAAAAGAAAAGAAGCAGGTGCAGTTCTTGTAAACATCCCAATCCAAGCAACATGCTCTTATAGGGTCGAATTAGAACAAGATGCTCGGCTAGTGAGTCAGTGGCAAATAGTTTGGTTAGACCTCGAGGCTCGGCCTTTGGGACCGAGGAAGAATTTGTAGAAACAGTGGTTTGATGTAATTAAGGATCGTATTTGCTCATGAGCAGGATGAGCCCCAGAGGTCAAGGGTAGAGCGATTTTATCAGTGGATTATCACTTCCTCCTTCCTGTTAGCTTCCTCTTGCCCTTCCAGCTGTGCTCTGATGCCATTCTGAAACAAACTTATAGATAGCAATCGCTAATTACAGTCCTGTGTCTTGAGTAACTTCCTTTTTCCTCCCTCATTCTCACATCTGGTTTATCTTTTTTCTTCGTCGTCTTCTTTAATTTCGCTGTTGAGGATGTTGCTCATCCGCTTTCAAACTTTCCCACTCTCGTTGTCGAGAAAGGCCGCGTTCCAGCTGGCCACATTACACATGTATCTAATCAGGCACATGGAAGTTTTGGGTTAATTAATGGGGAGTTTGAGGTGAGGTCAGAGGCAACATTAAGGTCTGGAACTGACAGCTTGTGGCGTTTGGTTCAGTAATGAAATAGTTTAAGAAGAAAAAATAGAGGCAATGTTTTCCCCAGCTGCTCTCTGAGGACTTTTGATCACACCTCACAGACCAAATCATCAAATGTGCAAAATGATGTTTGCTTTAAATGCTTAAGCATTACCCCTTTTCTGAATGTTTGCACTTCCTCTCCTAATCCTGTGGTCGACACGGAGGCTTTCATCTGCTGCTCTGATCTCTCAGCCTTTGAAAGGAGCAGCTCCACACCTGCTCATCCCAGACGTTTCAACTGGATGAAAGCCGTCCAATGTGCCCCCACATCAACATCAACTTTGTTGAAAATTCCAGCGCTGCAGCGAACGAGAGGCTCTGCTTGTCTGGAAAACTTGGCTGAATGACAACCAAGACAAAAAGCCCCAAAAGACCTACAAGGTTCTTTCACGTCTGTAATATTAAAAAAATCCTGATGAAACAGCACCAGACAGGATATAGAGAGCTTTATCATTTCTATATTTTTATGGTTAATTATATTCTTCATTATTATAGGTTAACCATCTTTTTTTCTTTCTCAGTATACTCCCACCTTTCCACCTTTTTCTATTTCCTTTGCCATTTTCAAATAATTATATTTTATCAACTAAACTTATGTCAAACCAAAATCTATGACAAAATGCTCCATGTCTTCAAAGACCAAATGATAGAATAAGTTCTTCTAACAGTCATTAGTACTTTTTGTCATAAGTTTTTGCAATTGTACAGCAAAAATGTCTTATATTATGTAACTTTATATTTTCCTTTTTTCATTATTTCACTTTATTTTTCATTTTTTTTGTTATTTAAATCAGTACAAAATAGCTTTTAAAAGTTTAAGCTACAGTTTTGAAACTTGTCTAAATGGATACTCACCGAAAAACATGTGCAGCTTCATATTAGACATCTCGACCCTCCGATGGCTTTACATAGACTAAACTTCAGTAATTCGAGTTGCAGCCGGAAGTGGTGTTCTGATGATTTATGCTGCCCTGATGAAAAATGCCACCATAGTACAAATTGTTCATTGCGAGTGTGACCTGTTAATTATTTAAGCATATTTTTATGATCCTTCCCTGATATTTTCAAGCCTTCTGGGTCCTGGGTTGTTGTCCGTTTTGGCTGAGTCTGTTTGTTCTGATTCCATTCAGTATGAAGTCTGATGGATGTTTTCCTGAGACCTGATGCATTTTGATGTAAAGTCTGATGTCTGAGTCTGTTTTGCCTGAAGGATGGAGTTGTTTTTCTTTGTTCTGAGGATGTCCTAAACTGGACACATTATGCCTCTCTGTAAAAGGACAGCAACAAAAACCTGCTGACTCATGTCCACCACCTACTACAGGTGAGACAGAGGGGTGTCTGTCTCACCTAATGGTTTGTCGCTGCAGTCTGTCTATCAGTGATGATAACTATGTTACACACTTCCATTAAGACTGTAAAAGGTTGTGGTGTAGTATAAATCTTTTTGTACATTTTATATTGATGACATGCTAAGAAACAGGCACGAGTAGCCTATCACGTCTAATTAGTATTGAAAGTTGCAAACGCATATTTTGTGCACACATAGATTATAAAAGTGATTAATGAGTGGAAGTTGTAACATGGACTTTTTCTGTTGGTGAGGGGCTTCATCCAGCTTGAAAACAGACTTATGACACTGTGGAGGCGGGGCCTGAGGCTGATGTAACCTGTCCTCTTATTGGTCAGTTTCTGTACTAACATCAATAGTCATTAATTTGGATTGAGTATCGAGTCACTAACAAAGCCAGATAAGTTTTCTTTAAAATAATTCATCAAATATATCCAACAAATCAAGTTATTAAAAACTATAGAAATGATTTGAAGGAATTTTGTGTATAAAACTGACAGTTTACATATTTTTATCACTGTATTTATGTTCAGTGTTTTGGGGCTGAGACTGAACACTTATACTGTGGTGTTAAAATGAAGTTGCAATAAAAATATTTTATTTTATGTAAAAAAAAAACTTGACTCGTTCTTTGATTTTAGACTTTTTTGTTTTTATTTGCAAAGTTTTATATTTATTAATGTAAGTGGTCTAAAAACAACTTGCGTCAGATAAAGGCTGAACTGAAAACCGACCTTGGAACTTTGAAAAGTTTAACAAGTATAAAATCATAAAGACTCTCGGTAATTTTACTGCCTTTAAGGATTTTGTATAAACTCAGAGCTAAACCCTTCTGTATGTTTCATCAGTTCATTTTTGTTCTCATTTTTGTTTGTTAAATTATATATTCTTGTAGCACAATTAACTATCTCAAGTTAATTTTTAGAATAAGCAAGAACAACAAAAATTTACCAAAGTACAGCGGCTGAGTGAAGGGGGCCAGAAACTGACCAATCAGAGGACAGGGTACGTCAGCCACAGGCCCCGCCTTGCAGATTCTGCAACAAGCGCGCGCTCGTCGCTGCCGTGTTAAGGTTTTGACTCTGCTCTAATCTGATACTCGTCGCTGCCAAACTTCTGGTTTCTGCCCTTTATTTTAAGCGGAAAATGTGCAAGCAAATTCAATGATTTTTACTTAAGGAACTTATCAAAAAGATTTGAGTCATACATACAGAAAATACATATAGGCTAACGACAAATATTGTTTATATTTATGTAGTCATTACTCAGCTTTTAGCCATGGCTCTTAACTGCAGTGGTCAATAATTGTGATCTCAAAAAAAGTCATCCTGATTTTTGTAAAAACTACTTTAGTCATGTTTTTATAACCAATAATTCAGATTTACACATTTATTTAATTAGAAATATATGATATTTGAGGCTAAAATTAGCATAGTTCATCAGACTTGTCCTCCGTCTTCACTGTCCACCATTCATCAGTGTCCAGGAGATCCATCAGGCTTTATTCCAGAACACATCATTCTCTGCGGGGACAGGAAACTGGTTTCTCTTTCACTGCTCACTTTTCTGTCTTTTGATCTCGTCTGTGAAAAGGCAAGAAGGTCAAGGCGGTGGATCCCAGATGATTTACTTTATGGTTTAACAACAAAAAAAAAAAGACTGAATCACTTTGAGGGACAAACTTCAGTGAGCTGCTGAAGATTCAGAAGCGTGACTGCCCTTCTTTTGATCCATCACCTAAGAACTCGTGGCCTAGTCCGTTCCCACACTTTGCACAACAAACCTGAGGATGTGAAATACAGAGAGCTCATATTAAAACAAATGTCCTGTCAGAGCTACCTCTTCTATGGTGTTGTACCTTTAAGGGTCCCCAGGCTTCAGGGTGTTTCAAGACACTGTCCTCATGTATTGTCTCTGAAAAGGCGGGCCAAGGTGAAGAATGCACCAATTTTGAAGTGCTTGAAAATAATTCGTGTCCACATCGAGAGCACACATATAAACCTGAAGGCAAGAAACGACACGACTCGCACATGGTGTATCTCTGTCACATCAGGTTTCATACTTTTCTGACACTCACCAGCCTGGAAGTGATTTCTATAAACTTCTCCACCTGAGAAAGAACAATACGACATTTCATCCATGTCAGACTTGTCACTTCTTTTAACTCACTGGTCTAAAGTCACAAAAGTGTGTGAACTGAGTTTAACCTGGAAGCAACTGGACAGATCAAGTGTCAGCAGCTTGTCACTCTTGTGTAACACCTGATCTTTGTGCGACTGCTGCCCTCTAGTGGCTAAACTCGCAAAAACAGTGACTCATTATTGTCAGTATTATTACCACATATTAAAAATAAACACAAATTATTAATGTATTCATTGAAAATATATTTATTTGATTTCTGTACAGAACAATCATTGAGCTTTACTCATTTCTAACTTTTCATAAATTGTTTTATAACATGATGTTGTAAATGAATAACAAACTTAACTTATTTCTGTTTCCCTGCATTTGGAAATAATCCATCTACTTTTAAATTCCCCTGTTCAAGCTATTATGGTATGTTAAAATAGAAATTGTTTAAAATAGCCTTAAAATATCTGGAGTTTTTTTTTTTCTAAAAATAATCTTATTTCTAAGTGTCAATCAGTATGAATTCTAGTTATTTGCTGCATGTGAGACAGTTGCATAATAAAAGCCCTTTCCACTTGTGCTGCGTTCAGCGAGGCCATTGTTCATCAGAGTCCTGGTGCTTCCAGAAAGGACTATTTAACCACAACACTTCATACGCTGTCCACACTTTCCGCAGCACAGAAGAACTCCTAATCCCGATGCTTTACCTCTCCACGGCTCACCTTACTGTCCGTCCACCTTATCTGTTCATAGAAAAAAATGGAGGCAAATCACAGACAAAAAGCAAATACAGTAGGTTATAATTCAACACTGTTTTTGTACTCGGATCGTACCTTTAGGGACGAACTTCAGTGAGCTGCTGAATATTCAGAAGCGAGACAGACTTTTGGCTGGACCATCATTGATAAACTCGTGGCCCAGTCCATTTCCACACTTCCCACACAGCACCTGGAACAAAAAACACTCATGCGTTATGCTGCACCCAGTCAAGACTTTAAGTCTTTTTATTTATCTTTAAGCCCTAAAAATATCGTAACTCTAAAATCTGAGAGGCTGTGGCTCAGAGGGTTGTTGGTGGTTTGATCCCAGCTTCCCCCCTTCACATGTGGAAGTGTCCTCAGGCAAGACACTGAACCCTGTGTAACCCCTGACTGCATATTAGTGTGAGTGTGGGTACTTAGATGGACACTACATCCCATGTAGATTATCACCATGACAAAATCATTATGACATTTCAGTGAATAAAGAAGCTGACAGTGTTTATTGAAGGTACCTTGAAGGCTCCAGGTCTCTCCAGATACTTGGACACACTGTTCTCATGGATCGTCTCAGTGAACGCAGGCCATGGAGATGAATGTTCATACTTTGATCGGCTGGAGAACAGCTGGTGATTACACTTGGAACAAACGTAAATTCCTGAGGATTAAAAGCTGAGCATTAGATTCTAATGGAAAAAGGTGGGATCGTATTTGTTTTTATCAGTTATTTCTAACAATCGAACTTCTTGAAAATCCTCCAGTTTTGTAACATGTTAATTATGTTATGATGTAACACAGAATTACAAAAGTTTACAAGCTGACAAGTTTCGTGTTGATTGTAGCTGTACATGAACATAAGATCACTTTGAACTCTTTCCCTCAAGGTTTTTGGACCAGATTATGGTAGTTTTACTCTTCAGTGATCTACAGTGAATGATTAGCAAACTGTGGCTAACTGGTTACCGCTAACTTCTGTTAAACTAAAAGCACAGATGTGCAGACAACTTAGAAACCTAATAAAAGTTTCATGTTTTGAGGATACCTGGTTTGAAATGGTCTTTAAAGACCTCCCCGCCGAAGAAGGAGCAAAAGGACATCGCTGTCAGCCTTGTTTAATCCGTCTGTTTGATCTGCGCACAGACGATCACACGGAGAGCTTCCGGTTTTCATTTAAACTTCAAAATAAATCTAGGAACTTAAAATCATTTTTTACATAATTTTCATTCTGACATTAACAACGTAAATATTTACTCAGATGTGTACACAAGGATTATATGTATGAATTAAACTGACTTGAAAAACATGCATTATGTATAATTATTTATATTTACTTGTTTCTTTACCTTCGTTTACTGTTTTTTGGCATTTAATAAGAGTATGCCAAATGTTTATCTAATGTTGTTTTAGTAGTAAGGGTGATTATATGGAATCAAGGTGGGAGAAACTACTTTCAATAGATGTCATAAAGCATGCTTTTATTTTGAACGACTAAAACCCGAAAAGCTTAATGGATTTACCGGAACATTTGTCGGGTTTGAACAGCTGAATTTGTTTCTGTCCAATTTGTTTAACTGTAATAGTGAAAGTGGAGTTTTATTGTGCGTGAATGAGTCCAGGTTTGTGAGGTTTGTGAAGCCGCTTCGACCGGAACAAACAGGTTTGTGACGCTGCTGCTGCTGCTGCTGGATGAAACGTCGCTAGAGGCTGTCAGACTTGGTGGGTGATGTTAGTGCGCATGTCTACTGGGATTTTCACATTTCAGAAGTTTAAAAACAGTTTTGGCATGAGTTAAGATCGTAGACTGTTTATTTAAAGATGACAACAACTACATATCCTGTTTATTGGTGATGCCATTTTATAATTTTAATAAAAGTTCAACTCCTAAAATATACAAGCCGGTGTATTTTTTTTAATTTTTTTTAGACATAAGAATGTCCCATGCATTCAGTGAGGCGGCAGGGCTAAAATTTTCAACTGGCTCCAGCTACTAGGGGGCATGTATTGCTTGCTTGCTTTTGTATGTGTGTGTGTGTGTATATGTATTCATTCATTCATTCATTCATTCATTCATTCATTCATTCATTCATTCATTCATTCATTCATTCATTCATTCAAAGAGGCCCTTCCATTAAAAAGTTTTTTCTGAGGTTTCTGTTGAATATTTTAGCTCCACATGTGTTCTTACCTTAATAGTGGGTGTGAAAACAGGTCAACAACTTCTCTTAGTTTTAATCTCTCAAACTACGCAGGTGGCGATAAAACCCGAGTTCGAAGGGCCTGTATTTGTTTCGTCACAACTCCTTTAATCGTTAGTATTCATCAGCTCCTGCAATTGAAACCACGCCTACCATGCTGCTGGCTAAAAGCTGTAGCATAAGATGTATCAGGCATTTCTGCAGGTATGTCTGGACCTCAATGATGGAATTGGCTCTGTTGTTGGCGTTCTGCCTGCCAATTTCCTCATCCAGCTTCTGCCACAGGTTATCCAAAAAACAACAAATTGACATTTAGTTTGTCATCAATTACAATTCAGTAATAGCAAATAAATGCATACATAAACTGATAGACATGAATAACATGCCTGAAGTGGTTGCTTGTAACTATTGTGTAGAAGGTCCAGGTTGTGGCTCAGTTGATTTGTTCCCAATTAAAGCAATACATACATTCAGACTTCAGACAGCTTCACCACATGTGGAGGAACCACAAAAACCATGAGCATCCAGCTCCTCCACTGCATGAGCTTCAGCGTCTATCTGTGATCACTGATCGTTAGTGGGGCGAATTTTCACTGATTTTATTTTTTGGGTGGACAGAAAGTGTCTGTTGTCCTGACCAGCAGGGTTTCCACTCCATACCATAAGTAGTAAAAATGTTTGGTCGACCCAAAACCTGTCTGCTGGACAGGGGTGTCCACTCCCAAGGGGTGTCCGCAGGGTGGGGTTTCACTGCACCCCGTTGTTCAACTGAACGTTTTAGGAACTCTTTTATTCCTGCTACAGTGCCTTTTTATAATGAGCACTTGGTATGATTTCATATTTGATATTGAAATTGTTGTTTTTATAATGTTGTGGCACTATGGTTGCAGTTTGCAGCAGAGTCCAGTGTGGGTGTTTTTTGTGAATGTTTTTTCTTTACATGTCCATGACAAACCCAGTTTCCCCTTTGGGGATTCATAAAGCAAACCTTACCTTACCTTCTTGTTTGTTTGTTTATTTGTTTGTGGGGTTGAAATCTTTTGTATTAGCCTGTATATGTAAATGGTTTGTACTTCTATGGCATCTTGCAAGTCAAAGGACACAAAGCGCTACTGCAGTATGTCATACACCCATTCACACACACACACACACACACACACACACCCACACACACACACACACACACACACAAGTGTGTTTTGTTATCCTTATGGGGACTGTCCATTGACTTCCATTGATTTTAGTAACTAGATTTATACCTAACCCAAACCCTTTTCCTAACCTTAACCATTACTGATCTATAACTAACCCTAAGACTAACTAAACCTCTATTCACACCATACCTATAAACCTAACCCCTAACCCTAAAAAGGGGAGTCCCCCTCATGGGGACCAGGCTTCGGTCCCCACAAGAACCCTCGGACCCCAGAAAGATAGTAAAAGTCAGGAAACTGGTCCTCAGGAGGTCAGAAATACAAACACACACACACACACACACACACACACGTTTAGTGGTGATAGACTACACATGTTGTAGCCACAGCTGTCCTGGGACACACTGACAGAGGTGAGGCTGCCAGGTGCCACCGGACCCTCCGACCACCATCAAACAAGCAGGATGGGTGAAGTGTCTTTCCTAAGGCCATAATGACAAAGTGATCTCTTTTTTCAGAGGGAGTGGGATTCAAAGTGGTGACTGGTGACCTTCCAGTCACTAGTTACCCTTTTACACTTGGGCTGAATGGTGTCTGTGTGGACCCATTCCTGCTTTGTTCATACCTACTCTGTGCCTACACCTACCTACGAACAGATTGGTCCAGTAAACTGATGCTAGTCACGCACCTACCTACATAGTGATTGGCCTGGCAACATGCACAGAATCGCGCTGATGGGATTTAACACAACAGCCTCCAGCAACGCACGTTATTATTTGTTTTTTGACATGATTTTTAATATAGCAACTGCAAAAAAGATGATCCACTGTACCTCCTACTGCCACCCAGAAATAATCTACCTGTACTGAGAGGAGATATGATAGTGGACATGACATGATGATTTTGCAGTCTGAGAGAACATAAAAGTATTTTAATTATATTAAAAAATTTCTGAGTTGAGTATTTTCAACTGCTTGAAATGAGGAAAATAAATTTCTTAAGTTGTCCAACAGGGGGCAGCAGACACAGACTGATCGTCCTCACACACAAAAACTCGTTTATCATAATTTATCTAGAATGCAAAATGTATCCTATTCAAACGTTAGATTATGTAAGTGCTACAGATGCTAAATATATATTATGAAATAACATTATAAAATATAAGAGGAGTTTCTCGGTGTGTTGTTGATAAGAAAGGAGGTGGATCCGGGTTCTGTCCACAGTGAATGAACTGACAATGACAAAATCCAGGAGGAAGAGGAGCACCATCATCCAGAGAGACCTCAGAATAGAGCTGTGGCTCCTCCTCGTCGAAAGGAGTCAGCTGAGGTGGTTCAGGTATGCATCTAATCAGGATGCCTGTAGTGATTTTCCAGGCACATCCTACTGGACGGAGACCAGAGCAGAAACCTCAGAACTCACCTTGGAGTCCCCCAGAAGGAGCTGCTAGGAGAAAGATGTCTAGGATTCCCACCTGAAACCTCTCTGACCTGAATGACCTCAGATAACTACAAGAAGGTGGATGAATGGAGGATCTATAATTAGAATATTATTATCCAACAAATAGTTAATTAAAATGATATTCTGTTCGTATATCATCCTCCTTGTTTGTGAGCACAGCACTGATAAATCTCAGCTCCCAGAGTCCGAAACTTTACTGTCACAAAAATAAATCTCAAAATCTCTTTCTGATTTGATTTTATTTTCATGTTCACATACAGACAGAATTAGTTGAGACAAACATCCTTATGTAAACGATTTGAAAAAGCAGAAAACATGAACATCAGATGATGAAGAGTGTCATCAAACACATCAGTCCATTTTTCCCGCATGTTTCTCGGAATGAGGTGAAACTTGCGGAAGTCCCAGACTGCGGAGTGTGTGATGAACTCTGAGGAGGAGGAGCCGCCTCTCCGGTAACCGATGGCCTCTCATCTTAATCTGGATTAAAGGGTCGCGCGCTCTGCAGCCAGGACTCAGTAATGGTATTATAAAATGAACTGGGTTGACGTCTCATTACAGAAAAGTGAGAGCGACGATCAGTCGGTGTAGCGTTGGTGGTGCGTTTGAGTTAAAGCTGAGCTGCTTGTTTACAGGCAGATTGCGTGTTTTTTTTAAGTTTGTTTGATTTTGGGTGGATTAAACGAGCTGCGAGTACCGTAAAGTTGGATGAGTGATTTGCTGTCAGCTGTCGGAGGATGCAGCAGCAGCACGTTGCGCTCTGCAGCACTCAGAATAAACACTGCAGCCAGACCTTGAAGCGCATTTCTGCAGAGAACGACACTCTGATCTGGACCTGATCCAACCTCAGAACAAATCTTTGTTCTCTCTTTAAAACATGCATGAACCTGGTAAGTACTGCAGCAAATATCTAGTGAAGTGTCTCAGGGGCAAACAGAAGAACAGTATATGACTTTGCTATACTGGTTTATCGTGCTCAAAAATTAATCAAATTTGTGCAAAAATGATGTGCCTAGCTTAAGATCAGCTTCACTGAAGGTTTAATATGAAAGCAGATACAAACGTGCCACATTCAAAAAACACTTTCACATCAGGATCATTAAAAAACTTAATAGTAAATGTGCTCTCTCTCTCTCGCCCTCTCTCTTTCACTCACACACACTGTTTTTAGAATCCTAAGATTTTTTTTAAATTATTTTCTCATACAGAAAACATTATTCTGTTCTATTTGCATCATATTGTCTCTGAATCCAGGAGAGAGAGAAGCATAATACAAATCAGATGTTTTGATTCAGTAACTCAGGAGGTGAATCAAGCTCAGTAAACATGGTCATCTTCACCAAAAGTCATGTGACTGACCTCACCTGCAGTGGCTGCAGCCACATTCAGCTGTTTTCTTAGCAGTTCTGCAACTTCACCTGGATTCAACTACGTTTCCCGCTATTCAGGTCATTTCTAATAGCACTTCACTTAGTCTTTTGCAGAATCGTTGAACTTGAGGGCATCATGTAAAGATTTCCCCCGGAAGTCTAAGACTTATTAGATCTGATATTTTCAGACTTGGGTTTGTTATTGAATAAAGGAACCTCAAGAAAAACTATTATGTAACAACAAAATTTATATTTTATTTTAAGTATAAACTAGCTTATTGTTCCCAGGAGGTTTACTTAAAGGGACTTAAAGCAGAACTAAGTAAGTTTTGCTCTCGCTCTCCCCCTACTGGTCCCCTGTGAAAGCTCACTGTCGTAACGTTCCCCCGCAGAAAAAACTTACTTAGTTCTGCTTTAAGGCAGCTTTACAAAATCTGACTCAGTGCTGCCGCGACAGGCGCTGTGGCTAACTGCAGCCACCAGCCAAGCCGGCACGGGAGCGCGCACAGACACTTTACAGACTGTTCGTCTTCACAGCACTGCACCGGGGAGGCTAACATACTTCACGTCAGGTCTCTCCACTCTGTTATTTGATTTGATCTCATCATTTTCATACTGTATCAGGCTCTAAACACGACCTATAATGTTTTCTCACCTGGTCACAAGGAAATGAGCCATGTCAGCATCCGTTTTCACTCCCAAATGCAGCTGAAGTTCCCTCCATGAACCGAACGCATATCCAATATTTATGCGGGTGCCTGCCCGGCTTCGGTCATATTTTTTTTTAGACTCATGAGATGCCGCTGATAAAGTCTTTTTTTTCTTCGTGGTGCCACTTTTTTGGGGGGTGAGAGTGGATGCAGGTCGTTTGCTGGCTGCAGAAACATCCATAAGTATACCTTCAGTGTTTGAATCCAAGTCCACGTCGGCCATGTACTTCCTGTTCAAGAGCTGTAGGCAACGCGCATGCAGCGTCAATTTACGTCACATCCCTACAACTGCGCGGGAAATTCGGACGTCGAACTGCGGCGCATTATGTAGCACACAGCGTTTCCAAGGCAACAGACATATATGCGGATGGTCTCGTTATTTTGGGTTTTTGATGCTTCATGACCCATTAGCATTGAATAAACTGGAAATGCATGTGTAGTTTTTCACAAATCTTGCCTTAAAGCTGGAGTGCGTAACTTTTACATGTCCGTGGATGTCCGTTTCAGCCAAGCCACTATCAGAGGAGATGACACAATGCAGATTAAGCCGATCGGCTCCTCAAACATCTCACGGTATTTTTCAATATATATCATTTTTACTTTGCGTGTCGACTTGCGACATTCCCGCGCTGTTGCACATGAAATTACGTCTTTTATGTCATAACAAGAAAAATAATAAGAAATAGAACGCAGTGTCTCGTAGCAGCCGGCAGAACGTGAAGGTCGACATGGCGGAGAATCCAAATAAACAGCCGAGAGACACTTATCGGGAAGTGGATCCTACCACGAAAAAAAAAAAAAATTCCTGGACGTTCGGCAGAGGGACTATTGGCTAAGAAGGAAAGTGACCGAAGGAGAAGGCAAACGCGAATTTGTATCGGCGTCGCTTTTCCTCGGTGGAGAGAAGAGATCTGGCTGATGTTCAGGGGTGCATAAGTGGTCCGCAGGTCCGCACACACTGTCAAAATATAAAATGCGCACCAGATGAAACCCAGAGCGCCGAAGTTCCAGCTGATCAGCTGATTCTGTCTCTATCTGTGTCAGTTTGTGTCTGTCAGTTTGTGTCTGTCAGTTTGCCAGTGTAACGGTTTTTCAGTCAGTCAGATCAGTGTAGCTGATTGCAGGATTCTGCATCTTGTCAAAACTGAAAAAATTCACTGAATAAGACAAATAGATCATTGTGGCCCCAACAGCTGACTAATAAATTTCAACACCAAACTGTTAAATGTAGATTAAAATGAACAATCAAACCTGTAAACAATCCAACCTGAACTCTGAAGGTTTTTTTTTAACCAGTATTTTTATATTTTACTGGTTTCTCTTGATTTTTTCAACAATGAAATGATATTTATTGAAACAAATATAGAGCCAGGTAAAGTAAACAGACTGAATTTGAAGCTTGATTAAGACAGATACCGGTTGGAATAACAACGGCAGAGATAAAGCGGTGGCAGCTGGGCTTACGTCATATGGAAGCGCCAGCTTTATTGTTGTAATGACGCAAAAAGTCCGCTAGGGGGCGACAGAAGTTACAGAAGTTACGCACTCCAGCTTTAAGTCCCTTTAAGCATTGCATGTTTAAATAGAACTCATTAAGTGTTTTTGGCAATATTTTCTTTAGAGGGGGACCTTCAGTCCTCAGTGACAACACAACCAGGTATTTGTTTTTGAGTTTTATCAATAAGGATAAATCACACTACTGATGTTTTGAGACAGAAATGTAGCTTTTTTAACAAGTCACTCATTTTTTGGTGATTTTTTTCCATAAAAACACCAGAAATTTCAGTTTTCCTGCATTTTAAAAATAAAACTTGCAGCGTTCAAAATGGAAAGCTGCCAGAATTCCTGCTGACTCCGTACCTGGCTGAGGTTTTCCTCGCTCTGTCAGCATGAACATCTTCCAAATTGTCTCCTGAGTAGATATTGATCGGGGTAAAATCCAGGCCTGGCTGCAGCAGTTGAACCACAGAGCAGAGCAGCAGTTCATTTAATTCACTGGTGTTACAAACTTTGTGCAGAGAAGTGAAGAATTAGAGCAAACTGCTCGCCTGTTGAAATCTATGTGACATTTCTCTAAAATAAAAGCATGTTACCTCTGAAATAGAGTCAGATGTGAAACTTGTGTCTCAAGTGAGTTCATTTCTCAATATGAAAGCCTCTTTAGTTTGGAGGATTACAGTTAATCCACTCTTAATCTGGATCATGTAGCTTCATTGGCTCTTGATGTATCAGTCTACCGGCCATGATACATGTTGTAATTGTGTCTGTGTAAACAAGCAGTGACCCACATGCTCTAAAACAGGTCTTTGCTTTAGAAGCCATGATGGAAAGCTGCTTTTTTACTCTTAATTTCTATATGATTGCAACTTCTGTAAGTAGAAGCTCATATCTCACTGGGTGGTGACTGTTGGCAACAAACTGCAACTTCCTCAAGGGGCTTTTTATTTTTTTTGTGTCGATGGAAGAAAATTTGCACAAAATATGTGAAATGTTGCAACGTGTTTTGACATGTGGAAAACTGTCGTAAAGCACCAACACAGTGTTATTCACATTGAAAATTTCAATCGTCAACAGCGACATACAGCAAACTCAAGAAGAAGAATATGTAGAGGGGATTTGAAGGATGGTTTGAGGAGGGGACACGTTAGATTTATGTTAGAGACACATTTTATTTGAATTCTTTGTTTTTCCTTCTATTTGCAGGAGTTTCTATGATCGGCTGCACAGTAACAGAGAAGTGTCTGTGCAGTTACACCATCAGCCTGATCCAGACCTGCAGACCAGTTTGTTTGACTCCATTCTCTCTGTAGTTCATAGTTTGTTGTCATCATGGCCAAAAGTAAGCTTATCTTCAGCCTGGATAACCATGATGACGGCCCCTCTGTGGCCTTTTCTAAAGACCAACCTCAAACAAGCGAGTGCTGGTCTGACTGCAGTCTTGGAATGAATCTGGACCTGAACCAAGGCCAACACTCCCACCCTCTTTTCCTGCCTCACTCCCCCTCATCCCCGGGCTCTTTGTCAGATCTGTCAGCATCATCAGCAGACCTGCTCCTCTCCACCAGACTGGTCAAATCCTCCTCCACAGAGCTGAAACCAAAAGAGAAGAGCACCCTGAGAGGCAAGCCTCTCCTCAGCCTGGTCAAGTCCCTCAGTACGGAGATCTCCAGTCGAGTTGAACCTGACGTCAATCTCTCTAAATCGGACTCCAAGCTACATTTATGTCCAAAGATCTCAGAAGACAGGATGGAAAAGGGGGCGCCAAATGAGAATGAGGACTGGATATCACCTCCATCCACAGGCAGCATGTCTCCAACCGAACCTCGGAGCAGCTTGCTGATCGCTGAGCTGGAGGACACAAAGAGGAAATTTTCAGAGGCCATGCAGGATCCACTGAGTATGCTGAGTAAGATCATGGGGGATGAGAACTCGGGAAGTCCTAAGGAAAGGAGGGGTTCTGGTGCTGGAGACTCACCATCCCCCCAAGGCAGCTGTGAAAAAGATGGCAACAATGAAGATTCAGACATTAGGTGGAGAAGGAAAATAGACAGTGAGCACAGAGTTGTGTGTAAAACTCCAGTCAAAAAGTTGCAAAAGGATTTACTGGTTAAATCTTCCATCTCCACAGAACATCACCCTGACTTAGAAATCTGCACCTACAGGGATGTTATTCAGGTAATGGAGCTCCAGAACAGATCCAGAAGAACACATCACAGTGCTCAGCCTCCAGGTTCATCGCTGCCGTTTTACTGGCTCCTTCCTGTCAGCCTTCTAGCTTATGGGGTCTTTGTGCTGCCGCTGCCTCCATATGTTGCAGGTCTGTCTCTAGGGGTTGCATGTGGCTTTATGTTGGGCTTGATGATTATATTCACATTCGCTCCTCAACGTACTGGCGCCCGAACCCAACAGCAGCCTAGAAGCAGAGGCAGACCCATGAACATGGATCCACTGGATGGAAATCTCACCGAAATCTTAGAGGTAAAAACTCACATTAATGCTGACGTTGATGGTCATCTTAAATCAAGTTGGTTCCAAAAGTTAATCAGTTGTAGATGTAAATCCAGAGACTCCTTTTAGAGAATTTAATTAAAACCCTCAAGAGGGTTTGTAAGATATTTTCTGTTAAGTCCAACTCTTGATTGCAATTTTTTAAAAGAGGCTATTTCATATGAATTTCAGGACTTTGTGGTTATTTCTTAAGTATTAACCAGTAATATGAAACATTTTATATCTAAAAAACGTCAGGAAACACTTATTAGCAGACCTTTCAATCTGTCTGCATCAAAATTCGGCTGGTTCCAGCTGGTTCCGTCAGGCTTCGTCAGCAGCTCGTTCATATTCATTATTCGAATTTCCTGGACTCAGATTGGCTAACAAACTAGCCTATGAGAGCAAGGTATACTGTTTCCTGCCCCGCTGTGCATGGCAACAGCAGACGTTCTCTCTTCCTGTTTGCTACGTCTTATGCTACAGCTTTCAGCCAGCAGCATGTTAGGCGTAGTTTCAACTGTAAGAGCTGATGAATACTAATGAGCAAAGGAGTTGTGACGAAACAGTACAGGCCGTTCAGACTCGGGAGAACTCGGGGTTTGTCTCCACCTGCGTAGTTTGAGCGATAAAAACTGAAAGAGAAGTTGTTGACCTGTTTTCACACTATGAAGGTAAGAACACCTGTGGTGCTAAAATATTCAACAGAAACCTCAGAAAAAATGTTTTTAATGGAATGGCCTTTTTAAGAAATTAATATCTGAAGGGGATGTTGGGGGTGACTATTGGCCACCACACCAAATTTTAACTCAACATCTGTAAAATTAACTTTAAGTTATTGTTGGCTAATGTGCTTTAGCTTTGGTGTCCATTTTGAATTGGGTTGACTCCAAAAGTTAATCAGTTTTACAATTAATAAAAAAGGATCAGTGAACAAACAGTAGCTCTCATTCTGGTCATGTTTGTTTGCCAGCAAAAACTTAAAAAATGTGGACAAAACGGTCATCTGATTAGCTGCACAACAGTAACAGTAAGTGTCATAAATGTTAGCACATTGATATTAACGTCTAAGTCCTACACAACTTCTTTGGAGCAGATAGTTTGATAATATGCTTCTTTTTCTTGCTGGTGTTGTTGAGCTGCTCTTATATACTTTCGGTCTGTCTGTTAACAATTTGGCTAAATGGAAATGAGCCTGCAGCCACAATATTTACATAAAGATAAATCTAACAACAGTGATGTGAGAAAGCGTCACACAAACATGTGACTATCAGTTGTGCACCATTGTTTTCAAGCATTCTGATAATAACATTCTTAATAACATTGTTTGTCACTAAAGACGTAGAATTATGATAAAGGACGAGGTGAAAGAGGTACTAATGGTAAGCTGAAGGCATGTTGGACATGTTCAGTGTTAAATGAGACAGACGCCGTGGCTCAGGTTTCCCCTCCTGCTGAGCTGCTGTGTTACATTAAACACTCGATCTTGTTACTGCTGTCATTTGTAATTGGATAATAATAAATTATTATGCATCATATTTTAGATTATATTTATTGGAACTGAATAATAAAATTGGTGTTTGTCTCCTGTAGTACTTTTATACTCCACCAGAGTGCAGAATACATGTATAGGATTAAATAGGTTTTTGATGAAAGCACTAATCCTGTTAAAGCTTATAGAAATGTTTGATATCAGATATGATACACTGGGCCTTATCTTTGTTATTTTCTTTCAGGGCTGGATGAACGAGGCACACAGCTACGACCCTGAGACTTTCCACCCGTCCATGACACATTCTGTCCATGTGAAACTGGAGGGGAGTCGGCTGCACCTGGCGTACCCTCGTGCTAACACCCCCCGGTGCTCGGCTTTAGACGAGGCACTACATGATGCCATGTTTGTACATTCCTGCACCTACGAGCTGGGTAACAGTAAGGTCAGTGTAATGCAGGAGAAAAAAATCTAATGTGCTAGTCCCCAGTTGGGGGGGCAGAAGTGGTATGAACCTCCTCGCTCTTGTCTCTCTGCACCCACTTTGTCATCTAACACGGATGAGAAAGAACTGAAAGAGCGAGTGATGATGTGCTGAATAAAGTTGACCTTCCTCTGCTGAAACAGGCAGTGACTTTCATTATGATCAAAGAATAAACCTAAAACTAATCTAATGAAAACACATTCTGTTCTCAACATCTGGTTGGATAGCAGACGTTTTGTTCTGTTCCATGATGCAAATTTGCCCCCCCCCCCCCCCCCCCCCCCCCCCCCC